>PVIR01001227.1:96299-131831 GCA_004026965.1 Petromus typicus | reverse complement strand
CCTTGATAATGAGGAAGGTCTAGTAATACATGTCTTTGTTTTTGACAGCAGGATCTCACTATGTAGTTCAGGATATCCTTGGAGTCATGATGTAGCCCAGGCTGGCCTCAAACTCAGTGGTGCTCCTGCTTCAGCCTCCGAAGTGAGGGTTAGAGACATGTGCTACCATGCCTGGTTTATGTGTCTACTCCTGTAGAAATGAAAATATACAACTTGGCTTTCAAGAAGCATAATCCATGGATGGGAGGCAAGGCTAAGAATACCTCTGTAAAATAGTGAAGTCTCAACAGTCATGACGTGAGATGGAGTGTAGGGTCCAGTGGGAATGTATTCAGCTGCGTGAAATGAAAAACCCACCAATGATAGGAAGGAAACCGTGGCTGCTATTTCCCATGGGATAAGAGGTCTGGAGGTACTACTAGGCTACTTGGGTTGGCCCAGTAGGGCAGTAATATTGGGATAGATGTCTTTGGGACTTCTCTTTGCCTTATGGTTATCAGATGGCTTTTGTTGCTCGAGCTATCACATTTGGGTTTAAGGTAGAACCGTGAAGGGATGAAAAGTTTATATTTTCAGTTTTGAAAAATAAAGATTTCCCAGGATCCCTCCTCCTCCTCACTCCACCAGTGAGGTTTAATTATGTATTCTTGCCCTGAACAGGGTCATATGCTGGTCCTAGCTGCAAGGGAGGTGGGAACACCAGCCTGATCTATCGCCTGGAATGATCTGTTGCCGTACTGTAGTATTCAAGGTTCAAGGCTAGCAAGTGAGCAAGGCTAGCTTGGTAGTGGCATGGGTGAATACTGAGTAGATGGCCAGCAACACTGGCCACAAGATGCTCTTGGTGGAAGAGAAAGTTTCATGAGTTCAATGCAGTTTGAGTTCTAGTTTTTTACCTTCTTTTGAGACAGGGTCTCACTTTGTAGTTCAGCTGGCCCTGAGCTCTGCCTCAAACTCACAGTAATCCTCTTGTCTCTGCCTCCCGAGTGCTGGGATTACAGGTGTGAGCCACCACGCCTGGCACTGTGGTATGTGGTTCTGATTGCTGGTGGGCATGAGTCTCCACACCCAGTATTGTTGTATGTGGTTACCGTGAATCAAATCAGGGCCCTGTGCTTGCAAGACAGGCACCGGAACCACTGAGCTAAATCCCTGGCCCCCCATTTAAAAAAATGTTTATTTGTTTATTTATTTATTTATTTGAGACAGGGTTTCACTCTGTAGTTCAGGCTGGCCTTGAACTTACTGTATAGTTCAGGCTGGCCTGAATTTGTAACTGTCCTCCTGCCTCAGCCTTCTGAGTGCTGGGATTACAGCACCAATGCATGGGTATGCAAGCATATCTGGCTCTTTTTAAAAAATAAAAATCTTGGGCTAGTAATTTAAACATTGATCCATAGTTTAATTTTTTTGGCAAAATGGTAATCATAGAATGATATTACCTGCATTAAGGAGTAGTTTCAAGGATTATAAGAGATAACACTTTCAAGGACCTACCTTAAAGCTGGACACAGTGCATGCAGATGCTAAATAAATGGCGGCACCCAGTAGGAAGATGAGGGTTAGCATGACAGGGTGTGGAACAGATGGTATGGAAGGGGTTAGCTCTGAGTACAGGGAGAGAAGGAGGAATTTGAGTGATATTTCCAAAGCATGTTCTGTAGAACCCTGATTCTGTGGGCTGCTAGCATTTCTCACTCTTTTTCATGTATGCTAAGTCCAGACACTGTCCTGGATGCTGGTAGTAAGAAAAAAAATGGTGTGTGATCAAAGCAAATTTTCTCTTAATGAGTTTGAGAAAAGTTGTATTAATCAAAAGGGAATCAGGTGCCTTTATTTACTGCAGGGCTTCTCAGGGCCTTTAATATGTCATCTATGTGCGCTGTGCACAAAGGGAACCGAAAATGTTCTCCTTTTCCAGGGAGATTCTCATCTAGAATCTCATCTAAAGATCCCCTTAGGATCTTTGTTCCATAAAACATATTGGGGAATAAAGCAGTTAAAGCAGCCTACTTGATCAGGGGCGTGGGGATTTGGAGTGGAATGAAGAATGGTAGGTTTAGGTCGCACCAAAGGGGAGAGCCTGCTAGACCAGAACAGTAAACAAGTGAAGGTTTTGTGGTGCACTTTCTGAGGGATATCTGGTTGTGGGGCACAGGAAATGACGTAACTAACTCCTGGGGTCCAAGTCCAGGGGCGTCAGGCTGAACAAATGTTTTCTTTTTGAGAGAGGATGTAGACGTCTTCAAAGGTTTTGGAGTGAGTACAATAAAAAGAGACAATTGAAGGTTAGTTTAGGACAATCTCCTCCAGTGCTTGACCAAATAGTTTAGGCTGTGTGGTCCTAAGGTTTCATCACAGCTCCCTGACTTTATTATAGCTCACAGTAAGGACAGTACATATATGGATGTGTACACGGGGTGGTTTTCTAATAAAACTTTATTTAGAGGCTCTGAATGCCATGAACTTTTTACAGAGGTCAAAATGATTCTTATTTTCTGGACCTTATAAGAGTGGTTCAAATTTGCCCCACTTTATAGTTTGCTGATTCCTGGTCTGTAGGGTGGATGAAATGGGAAAGACTCTGGACAACAGAGACCACCTAAAAGATGAGCAAGAGACAGTAGACCTGGAGGGCCCTGACCAAATGGAGGTGGTTCTGAGCTGGATTCTGTTTTGGTCAGATTTAAGGGGAGAAATATACCTGCGGTTGGGGTTAGGGGAATGGAGCACAGAATCTCATCTAGCAAGGGTGTTGTGTCCATTCCAACTCTTTTTTTTTAAAATTGAAATCTTTATTGGTACATTACATATACACATCATGATTGCAGTCAACAATAAGAATTTGTACCAGTATATGACACAACTTAATTCTCATTTTTTCCCATAGCCCTACCCATCCTACCACCCCTACCCCCTATATACATAAACTTTGTTTCCTTTGTTTTTTGTTATAATCTCATTATTTTTCCCCCTTCACCCTATTTTGCTTTGAGTATTTTCTATTTCACAGTATATAACATACAATTCTAGAACTCATTTCCCAACTCTTTTCTCTTCTTCTGTTGCATCCCAGGATCTATTGCTGTGTAATATGCCACTCCAAACTTAATTACTTTTGGGAAACTTTAGGGTCAAGACAACATTCTGTCCTTGTTCTGTAATAATGTGAGTTGGGGTTCCTCTGCTAGTCTGTGATCACTCAGGAGGCCAAGTTCAGCTGGCAAAGGCCAGTGGTCAGGCCAGGTGAGCTCTTTCTGCATACGGCTGGCAGCTTGGGTTTCTTTGTGGCTATAGTATTCCAGGAGAGTCAGAGCCGTAGCTGTAAGAGGTCTCGAGGTGGGCAAGTCAAGCAGCGTCACTTGCGGTGTATTTTGTGAGTTGATGCGAGTCACGTGGCCAGCCTGGCTATTGAAATAGGCCCCCAATATTGGAGAGTGGATATGCAAACTTAGGCCAGACTGTGTGAAATAGGCCGCTGAATGTAATGGCCCTGACGTAGGGAAGTCTTTTTTTCTTTCTCACACCTGGCTCCAGCTGGCTGTTCTGGGTTTGTGGACCATTCTCTTATGCTCCAGGCTCCTGCTCTGCAGAATTGTCCTTGTATCTAGATGGGGGGGCAGTGAAGAGAAGAGAGAGCCTTGCAAAAACCTCATTTATCCAAGTCACTCTCCTCAAATCTGCTTGTATCCCCTGAACTACAAGTTTTTGTTGCTGTTGTTATTGGCTTATGAGACAGGGTCTCAATAAGTTGCTCAGGCTGCCCTTAAACTAGCAATCGTCCTGCCTCAGCCTCCTGAGCAGCTGGAGTTGTAGGTGTGTCCCACTGTGCTCAGCTCTGTGAGCTAGAAATTAGTCATAACTCTGAAGGAAAATGGGTAAGGAAGTTTAGCTGTGGGTGGGAAGAAGAGAAAACAGAGTTTGCTGAATAGCTAGTCATCTCTGCCATAGCTAATGAGAAAACACTGCAGCAGTTTCTACTGCTACTCAACAACCACTTGAAAACTTAGTGGCTTGAAGCCACAATCACACATTTGCTTTTGAACATGCAGTGGCAGCTGGTTCTGGTGATCTTGCGCAGGGCTCTCGTGTGGCTGTGTTCACTGGTGTCCTGACGGGGCTGGAGGGTCTCGGACAGCCTTGCCCACGTGGCAAGGTCTCCCCCAAGACCCCTGCAGGAGGGCAGCCCAGGTTTCTACATCATCACAGCCCCCGTATTACATGAGGGCAAGGAGTGTACAAGCTCTTGCATAACTTCTGTGTCTGTGACTTTGCTAATGTAGCAGAGGCCAGAGTCAGCATGGCTGTGGGTTCCAGGAAGTGTGGTTCATTCTGAGCCATAGAAGCGTGTAAGGTAATGGTGGACCCCAACCATGATGCAACACACACGGGAAGAGCAGAGGCAGAGGGAGAGTGTGAGAGTGTGAGAGCTAAGGCCCCCATGAGACCTCGCTGACGTGAGGAAGCGAGCTGGTAGGTGCCTGGGAAGAGTATCAGGCAGGGGACACCAGCTGCAGACTTCAAGGTGGACATGCTCAGCAGGGCTTTGGAACAACCAAGGGATCCCTGGAGTTGGACTGCAGAGAGCAGGTGGGAGGCAACAAAGGACAAAGTGACAGAGCAGGGCTCGGGGCCAGAGACGGCTTTGCTAAGATGCTCAGAATTTATGGTGACCGGGAGCGAAGCCCTTGAGCATGGCTGGTGTGTGTTTCTGAAAGGCCTTCTGGTGACTGCAGGGAAAACGGACAGCAGCACAGTCATGGTGAATCGTTTCGAGCTTTCAGTGATACAGACAGCTCACTGCGGTGCGTGGGCCAGAGGTCCACCCTCACTGGTCTAGAGGGTGAGAGTGTGAGCCGAGAGACGGGGGGCAGTTTTTGTGGAAGTCTGAGCCGTAGAGATAGATGGCACATGTCTGGATTCAGAAGTTCAAGTGTACAGGAAATACTGGCAAATTGGAGTGGGAAAGGTGAAGGGAGGTATGAAGAGCAGATAAAGTGTTATATTTAGGGCCACCTATTATGATATGGTTGTTTCACAATGAATTTAAATGGAATTCTGTTGCCATTTGTCATTTTCCGTTGTCAGCAATACCACAGTAGACATCTTTGTGGCTAATTTTTGCCTTTGGTTCCTAGAAGTACAATCCCTGGATCAAAGAATGTGCAAGGTTTCAGGACTGTTGATAGATTTCCCCAAATTTCTCTTCATCAGCAGTGTGAGAAAGGGTGTGTTTTCCATCTCCTCAGCAGGAGTGTATATTCTATGTTATTTCTTGTTTATATATGATGTGATGTCTGAGAGCTCTGGCGAAGAGAGACAGGTGCCTCAAGTTAGAATGTGAGCTTTCGTGTTTCTGATTGGGAAGGGCTTAGGGACCTGGAATGACAAGGGAATTGTTGGTTTTCTTGCCCCTAAGTGAGGGGTGTGTGTGTGTGTGTGTGTGTGTTCAGAGCTATCACAGTTCAGAGTCAGTGACAATTTTTTTTTTTTTTTAGGTTTTTTTTTGAGACAGGGTCTCGCTTTTGTGGTTCAGGCTGGCCCTGAGCTCAGCCTCAAACTCACATCACAATCCTCCTGCCTCTGCCTCCCGAGTGCTGGGATTACAGGCGTGAGCCACCACGCCGGGCACTGTGGTATGTGGTACTGGTTGCTGCTGGGTGTGGGTCTCCACACCCAGTATTGTTATGTGGTTACCAGGGAATCGAACCTGGGCCCTTGCGCTTGCAAGACAGGCGCTGGAACCACTGAGCTAACTCCCCGGCCCCCAATTTTTTTTTTTTTTGAGACAGTGTCTAGCTACATAGTCCAGGCTGGCCTTGAACTTGCAGCAGTCCTCCTGCCTCAGCCTCCCCAGTGCTAGGATGACGTGTGTACATCACCACACTTCGTCAGGAACAAACATTTCTGAGGGGATCATTACCTTCTCTGATTGTTGGAGGGAATTCTCCTTGGGAGTTTCTTGTTCTTCCTATAATGGGCAGGGACTTGGAGTGTTTCTTCCCTTAGAACATTGGCAGTTTCTGGGCTCCCACGCAGCAGTGGGAGGGAGAGGGGACAGAGTCTGGCTGTTCTCCTTGCCACCCTGCGCTGCGGTGTCTGGGAACGGGGAGGGTGTTCAGAGGCTGAAGAAGGGAGGGTGGAGAAGCCGAGGGACAGGATGGGAAAGAGGAGAAAAGCAGAGGAAGTGAGGCAGAATTTGAAACAATTTTCTTCTGCGGTGTTTCTGTGATGCTTCAATGTCCCTCTCTTGGGCTGTGACCACAATTGTGGCTGTTCTTGTTTTACAAGCGAGTTTACTGAGGTTTAGTGTTGCTGGTTTGACCCAAGCTGTCCTGGTAAGCCAGCCACAGACACAGGAACACACAGAAGTTTACTGCCGTACTCTGGATTCCCCAGAGGTGGCCAGGGCTGAAGGGAAGGATGAGAGGGGAGGAAGATGAGAGAGGGCACGGCAGAGCGGAGGTTTAGCTGATGAGATTGGAGGTGACGGCTGAAGAATGAATGGGAATCGTAATAATGGAACGTTGTGGTACTAACGTGTTTCTTCTGTGACCATAATAGATAACAATGGTGGAATCGCCTTATAGATAACAGAACTTAGAGAAAAGATATCGGGCATTTACGGGGGGAGTGAGGACAAGACAAAGAGAGCGAAACCTTTTTCAGACATCCCTTTGGGAGCACCTGCCCCGTGTGGCTGTGGTCTGGAGGATCAGCAAGTCCTAACTGCAGTGTGTTGTTCCTATCACATATCTACTAGATTCTGAACTCTTCGTATGCAGGAAAGAAGTGAAAATATTTTACTAGTAATTTTTAGTATTTTATATATTAAATGAAAATACTTTAGATAAATTGAGTTAAATAAAATGTACAGTTAATTTCTAGTGTTCTTTTTTTCTCCCTGGAGGCTGCTAGAACATTTAAAATCACATAGTTGTTCACTGAGTGTTTGTATAGAACAGTGCTGATTATGAGCACCAAAGTGATTTCTCTATTTTGTCGTGGCGTAAAGCTTGTTCCTGATGAAGACTGAAAACCTGACCCCTTTAGTGTTACTGGGCAGCCATGGACTAAAGTAGCTCATGCCTTCCAAAGAGGGATGTGTGTTTGGTTTTTCTGGGCCAGTAGCGAAATGAGATGAAGATTTGGAAACATTCACTTTGAGTCCCTGCAAATTTGGACAGACGTTTGAAAAGGTGTAGCGTAGTGACGAGGAGGACTGGGGATCTGTAGTGAGGTCACGCGGGTTCTAGGCTAGTTCGGGATCTGCAGTGTAGCTAGGGAACTTTGGGCAAATGACCTCTTCTTCCTGAGCATCAGGGTGTTTCTCTCCTTGAGGGTTGTTATTTGAATAGTTTCTGACACATGCCCTGTTCTGAGTTCTTGTTAATCTGAGTATTTTTGATGATCATCCACAAAGTAGATCAGCGTGAGGAGGACAGGGTATTTCAGCCCCATGTGGTGCTTTGTGGTCTGCAGTGCTGTGTGGGAAGGTGGTGTCCTTGAGTTTATCCTTTGTGTATTCAGTGAATATTAATGATGTCCCTGCTGTGTGAGACACAGAGACCAGCACAGTAGAAAGTAGAAACCCACATGAAGTGGAAACCCATATGAAGTCTCTTTATAGAAAGAGTATTGGGACAGCCAGTAGGCTGCAGGTGACATAAGTGAAGAAGATTCTTGATACTAGGTTTAGATGTTTGTATCTGACTGTAGATGACTTGGCCATCAAGGGAAGACCTTAGATGCAAAATGATGTACTTATCACTCAGAGTTGGGCAACAAAGTACTAGATACAACTCCCGTGCTTGTCTTACGCTTGCAAAAAAAAAAAAAGTTAGTAGCAGTGATATCCAAGCAACTGAAAAAACATCCTCTTGAGTTAAAGGATTGTCCTATAAGAGATTGTTCAGTCCTGATTTTTGTGCAGCATCCAGCCTTGTCTTGATCATTTGGATATAAAATTACAAGGAAACTTTAAAAAAAATCTACTGTTTCTTATGACAAAATACATACAAACTTTAGCACGTTAACCATTTTTAAGTTTATAGTCGGTGGTGTTAAGTACAGTGGTATGTGGCTATCACCACTATTGATTTCTCAAAGTTTTCCATTGTTCTGAACAGAAAGTCTTTTTAACTTTATGGTTTATGTCTTTTTTATTTTTAAAAAGATTCATTTTAGATGTCACCTTAAGCATATGTTTGTGATTCATTATAAATGCATTCATCACTGGGAGCTGAATAGCTGCATCACATCATGACCCTTTTTACTTTCTCTTCCCCTCCGATCTGCACCCTTGATTCCTAAACTCCCTTCCCATCTCTACATACCCTGTCTCCTATCCTCTTTCATTTTGCCCTTTATTATTTTCACCCTGGGATTCTCATATAAAAGAAACCACTTGATTTTAACCTTCTATGTCTGATACATGGTACAAATTCTGTACCGTTAAAAATTCCTGCCCCCCGCCCCGCCCCCCGTGACTGGTAACCTCTATTGAAGTTGATCGCGCTACAGACTGCATCTTCTGTAACTGCAGTGCTACAGTGTTTGCTGTTTTGTGTGGGACTTAGTTCACATAGTAGAATTCCCCAGATTCACCTGTGTTCTGCTGTGTAGCAGCACTTCATTTCTTTTCATGGCGGGATCTCAGTGCATTGTATGGATTATACCACGCTTTATTTATCTATCCCTGTCTCGGTGAACACTTCGATCGTCTCCACCTGTTGCTCATTGTGACTAGTGCCGCTGTGAATGCTGTGGAACAAATATCTGATCATCAGTCTCTGTCCACCTTCCAAGCTTATGACATTTGCTCTTTTCAGTTCTTTTAGGTGGAATTTCCAGGTCACATAATATTTTTATTTTCAATTTTTTGAAAAACCATAATATTGTTTTCCAAGTGGCTATACCATTTTGCATCCCCAGAAGTAATCCACATCGGTTGCAGTTTTTCCTCATTCTTGACCACAGTTGTTATTTTCCACTTTAAAAAATTATAGCCATCCTGGTGAATATGAAGTAATAGCTCATTGTGGATTTGATTTGCATTTGCTAATGGCTAATGGTGTCGAGCGTCTGTCCCATGGGCTCTTTGGTCATTTGTATATCTTCTCTGGAGAAATGTCAATTCAAGTTCTTTTGCAAGGCGGCCTTTTTATTGTTGTTGATATTGTTATTTTGTACCGGGGATTGATTTTGGGACCTCGTGCTTGCCAGGTGGGTGCTGTGCCGCTGAGCTAAATCTCTGGCCCTAAGGCAGCCTTTTTTTAAAATTAAAATTGTAATCTAATTTGTAATGGATAAATAAACTTACATGTATTTAAGTTGTACAATGTGATGATTTGATATATGCATATATGGGGAAATGATCACTCAGTTAACGCCTTGATCAATTCAGTTTCCTTTTCGTGTGTCTGCTTTTACATTCAATATAACATCCTGTTTGCAAATTCTGAGTACACAATATAGTATTATTAACTATAATTATTGTGTCGTGCATTAGATCCCCATAACTTATTCTGAAAGTTTGGAAAGTTTCTGCCCTCTGGCCAGTGTCTCTGACTCTCCCTCCCTCCACACCTCCAGCCTCTGATGACCACCTTTCCACTCTCTGTGAGTCTGACGTTTTTAGATTCCACATGTGCAGTCATACAGTATCTGTCTTTCCCATACTCACTTGAAAGCGTGTATCATGGGAATAGAAACAAATGCTAAATAATTTTGTTTTCCTCCTAAATTTTATTATGAAAAATTTCAAGCCTACAGGAAAGCTGAAGGAACTTCTCAGTGAGCATCTCCTGCCTGATAGCATTAACATTTCCAGCCTGGCCTTTCACATCCCCATCTGTTTGGCCGTTCCTCTCTTCATGCATGAATCCTTTGTGTTATTTGATGCATTCAGAGTGAATTGTAGACATCACTGTACACTTCCCCCTAAATAAGTCTACCATTAGAATTCTATTTATTTTTCTTTTAGTGTAAAACGGACATACAGTGAAAAACACAGCTCTTAAGTGTGCACCCGGAGTTCTGATAAGTGTTTGCCCCACTGAACCCAAACCTCTGTCCAGATGTGGAACATTTACCATCACAATTAATTCTTACTCACTGCCTGTAACCAAATTTCTGATTCATTTTCCACTGTGGATTAGTTTTTTGCCTGTTCTACAACTGCATAGGAATGAAATTATGTATCACATACATTTTGATTTTTGACTTTTTTGGTGCATATGTTTCTCTGTGTTTCAACCCACATAAAGAATCACATAAATTTGCTTAAGATAAAGAGCAGTCCTTTCATTTCCCCCTGAAGTTCCTTCATTGTAGTTATCTTTCCCCCTTTACCGCTAACCCTTGCTAGTCACTGGCCACACTATTGTCCTTTGGAGAATGTGTTATAAGTGGACTCATATAATGTGTCACTCTCAAGACTGGCTTCTGTCACTTAGCACCGTGCCTTTCAGAGTCACCCACCATGTATCAGTACTTCATTTTCTCTGTTTGCTGAGTACTTTTCCACTGTGGATGTGCTACTGTTTGCTTGTCCATTTATTCGTTGAAGGATATTTGGGTTATTCCCACTTTTGAGTGATCATAAACAACACTGGTCTCTTTTTTATTTCATAGGAACATAAATTTTAGTTTCTCTAAATACCTATGTGTAGAATGGCCAGGCTCTATGGTAGGTATAGGTTTGCTTTCTTAAAAACCCGCTAAACTGTTTTCCAGAGTGTTTGTACCATTATCCATTTTTATTAAAAATGTCTGAGAGGTTGAGTAGCTCCATATCCTTACCAGCACTTGGTATGGTCACTATCTTTAATTTAATCCTTTTCATGACTGTATGGTAGTTTTAATTTGCATTTCCCTGTCACTGACGTGGAACATTTTTTCCCCAAGGTTACGTCCTATCCCTATTTCCTCTTTGCTAAACTTCCTGTTCAAATTATATGCCCATTCGAAATATTGAATTGCTCATTTCTTATTGTAGTATTTTGAGAAGTCTTTGTATATTCAGTCTTTGATCAGACATGCAGTTTATACTTATCTTCTGTTCTGTGAGTTTTTGTTTATCAGAACTGTCTTTGGCAGAGAAAATAATTTGAAACCCAATAAAGTCCATTTTTTTTAATGGATTATTATTGTTTTGTTATGTCTAACCTTTGGTCACAAAGATTTTCTTTTGTATTTTCTCATAAAAGTCATGTATTTTCATTGTTTTCTTTCAGATCTTCAATAACTTTTGAGAAAGTTTCTGTATATGGTATCAGGTTGAAGTCATTTCCCCCTGTTTATATTCAGATATCCTGTTGTGAACACCATTTGTGAAAAGGACTATTTAGCACTTGGTTTCCCCAAGGCAGATGAACATCCCTGACACTCATAACTTAAAAAGGAGAAGTGAATTCGGCTCATAGTTGCTGAGGATTCAGTCCCTGGTCGATGGCTCCAAGGCAGGAACATCATGACAAGAGGGAGTGGTGGAGCAAAGCTGCTGTGCTCATGGCGACTGGGAGCACAGCGGAGCAGGAGCACAGCGCCAGAAGGGAGAGGTCATGAGGCCAGATGCACACCGGGGTCATGCCTCCATGGTCCACCCACACACCCCCAGAAGCATGCTTTACCAGGCCCCTAGGTGGCTCCCACACCAATCAAGTTGACAGTTATGCCTAACAGTCATAGACTATTTTTTAAAAATTATTATTTTATCAGTTTACCGGTTCTCCTTCATGAGTGACTAAGTTTTTAAAAATACATCATTTTGAATGGAAGGATTCAAAATTATTACAGTTTTCAATCTATTGCAATATTATAATATATATTGCAATTATTATCTTACTAAAACTCAAATTATTTTGTTGGAGATTTTGCTCAGTTTCAGCAGCACTACATCTGTCTGTTAAATACCAGGTCCTAAGTTTGATTCCTAGTACAAAAAACAACAACAAAAAAAATGCAACTCAAATTGTTCAACTTTTGACCTATAGGAGTGTCATGATGTTGGCTTTTGAATCATTTTCCATAAGCCTAGAATTGGATAGTTTCTACACTACTTGGTGTGCAAAGCATTCCCATTGCTTTTATAGCTTTGCAAAAAAAAGTCAGTGGGGCATATTTGTAAGCATCTATTTATCTTCCTTTTAAAAAGATCATCATAATTATATTTATGGGAAAATGTGATTTTGATATCTGTGTATATATATCATGATTACTTCCATTTCATTGACCTATGCGTCTTTCCCTTTGTCAACTCCACAGTGTCATGATTTTGGTAGCTTTATAGTAATTCATAAAACTGAATGGTTTATATTTTTAAATTTTATTCTTTTTCAAAATTGTTTTGGCTACTTGACTTATTTAAATTTGCACATAAAAACCCTGTTGGGGGGCCGGGGAGTTAGCTTACTGGTTCTGGCGCCTGCCTTGCAAGTGCAAGGGCCCGGGTTCGATTTCCCAGTAACCACATACAATACTGGGTGTGGAGACTCACACCCAGCAGCAACCAGTACCACATACCACAGTGCCGGGCATGCTGGCTCACGCCTGTAATCCCAGTACTCAGGAGGCAGAGGCAGGAGGATTGCTGTGAAGTGAGTTTGAGGCTGAGCTTGGGGCCAGCCTGAACTACAAATTGAGACCCTGTCTCAAAAAAAAAAAAAGCCCTGTTGGGATTTTAATTGTCAATGAATAAAATCTATAGATCAGTTTTGAGGTAATTGATAACTGTCAATTCTTCTAGTTTACGAATATGGTGCATTTTTATATTTATTTAAATCTCTGATTTCTTTCATCAGCAATTGTAGCTTTGTTTTGTGTGTGTTTTGATAGACTTATACCCAGGTATTATTTTATTTTTGCATCTTTTCTAAGTGGTTTTGCTTAAATTTCTTGGTGTGTAATTGTTAAATTTTTAGTATTAGAAAGGATTGAGGGCTGGGGATTTAGCTCAGTGGTTCTGGCACCTGCCTTGCAAGTAAAAGGATCTGGGTTCAATCCTCAGTAATTACATACAATAATACTGGGTGTGGAGACTCACGCCTACCAGCAATCAGAACCACATTTTTATCCCTCGTATCCCAGAGCAAAGAGAAAAGAGGAAAAAAGCGGAAAACCTAAGTCAATGAACTTGATCACAGAGAAAAACAACAGAGAGATTAAACGAAGCCAAAACTCTATGACAACATGAAGTTAAATAATAAACTTCCCACCAGATTGAAAAAGAGACAAAAACACACATTACCAAAATTAAGGAGAGGACATCACTACAGATGCCGTTGTCCCTCTTAGCTTCGTGCATTAGTTGTTTTGTTAAGTGTACCCACATTCAGAATGTTTATGTGTTTTGGGTGAATGGACCTGTTATCACCCTTGAAAGTGACTTTTTATCCCCAGTAATCCACAGTGCCAAGCATGGTGGCTCACACCTCTAATCCCAGCATTTAGGAGGCAGAGGCAGGAGGATTGCTGTGAGTTCAAGGCTGAGCTCAGCAGCAGCCTGAACTACAAAAAGCGAGACCCTGTCTCAAAAAAAAAAGAAAGAAATATGATTGAGATAAGAGTTGATCTTACATTTTATGACCTTAATAAACATATTAGGAACTTTTTCTATAGTGTCTATGGCATAAACTGCAAATAGGGACAGTTACTTTTCAAAATTTTTATTTATAACCATACCGGAGAGCTTGAATATGGTGTGATTTCTCTTACATGAGAAACCAAAGTGTAAATAAAGGATAAAATAAAAGATAGATAATAAAAAAACCGGGGAGATAGATATTTTGAAAATGAGGAGACTGAGAGATAAAAGTAAGGGGGAAAGAGAGGCAAGGAGAATAAATGTGTTACGTACTTTTACCAGCTCTTTATGGTGAATATAGTCATTAGATACTCCTCAATTGTGCTACCAAAAATTTTAAAAAATAGCATTTAAAAATTTTATTTTTATTTTATTTGCTAAGACTTCTACTGCATTGTTTAATAGAAAGAGTGAGAATAGACATCTTTTCCTTGTTCTTGGTTTTAGAAGGGAAACATTAATGTTTTTTAGCATTAAAGATGAAACCAGCTTTGAGTTTTTTGTTTGTTTTGGCAGGTGGCCTTTTCTTTATGGAATTAAAAAATTCTTTCCTCTTCCTGGTTCGTTCTGAGTTTGAATCGTGAATGGATATGGAATTTGGTTAAATGTGTTTGTCTGCATCAGTTAATATGGTCCTATGATACATCTTTTTTAGACTATGAATATAGTAGAGTTCTCTTTTTGATTTTAAAATTTTTACTACCTTTACATTTTTGGAATAGCTCCGTTGGTTGTAATGTATCCTTGTGTTTTACTATATTGCTGGATTTGATTTGGTAGTATTTTGTTGAGGTTTATTTATTTATTTATTGTGGTGACGGGGATTGAACTTGTGACCTTGTACTTCCAAGATAGGCACGGTACCACTTGAGGTAAATTCCCAGCCCCTCGTTGAGGATTTTTGTGTCTACTTTCATGAAGGATATTGGTCTGTGGTTTTTCTTTATTTTGTACTGTCTTTGTTTAGTTTAAGTATCAGGATAGTACCAGGCTTATCTTAAGCCTCATAATAACTTGAGGAATATTCTCTCTACTTCTCTTTTCCTGAAGAGACTGTAGAATGAGAATTATTTCTTCTTTCTTGTGTTGGTTGGAATTCACCAGTGAAACTATTTGGGCTTATAGATTTTTGTGTGTATAACGAACTTTTCTTCTTTTTCAGCTGAATGGAGGAGGGTCTTTGTACTCAGTTGCATTCTCAGCCTTTAAAAAATTAGTTAGGGTCCAGGGACTTGGCTCAGTGGTGCTGTGCATGCCTTGCAAGTGCAAAGTCCTGAATTCCATCCCTGGGACCCAAACAAACAAACAAAAAAACAGAACAAAAAACAGTGAATTTTTTATTTTGAGACAAAGTCTTGCTAAGTTCCCCGGGCTGAGGTCAAACTCATCCTCCTGCCTCCGCCTCTCAGAGTGCTGGGATTACAGATGTGCACTACTATATCTGGCAGGAAGGTTTTGAACTACAAATTAGATTTCTTTAATCAGTTAAGGACTACTTCCGTAATGCATTTTTTTCTTGGGTAAATTTAGGTAGTTTGTAGGTTTCAAGGGCTTGGTATATTTTATTCAGATT
Source organism: Petromus typicus (assembly GCA_004026965.1). Classification (NCBI taxonomy): domain Eukaryota; kingdom Metazoa; phylum Chordata; class Mammalia; order Rodentia; family Petromuridae; genus Petromus; species Petromus typicus. The sequence continues at coordinate 116,673 of PVIR01001227.1, read as the reverse complement.
GATGAATGTATGTAGATATACTTGCTTACAGTGTTCTTTTATTATCCTTTTAGTGACAACAGGATCTGTAGTGATGCCCTCTCCTTAATTTTGGTAATGTGTGTTTTTGTCTCTTTTTCAGTCTGGCAGGTAGTTTATTAATTAAATTCATGTTGTCATAGAGTCTTGGCTTCGTTTATTCTCTCTGTCGTTTTTTTCTGTGATCAATTTCATTGACTTTGGTTTTCCTCTTTGTCTCTTTGCTCTGGTTTATTCTGTTCTCCTTTCTTTAGTTCCTGGGGCTGGGTGCTTCGACTATAGATGGAAGGCCTTTCTTCTTTTCTATTCTAAGTGTATATTGACATAAATGCCCCTCTCAGGACTGCTCTTGTCTGGACCATGTAAGTTTTCAGATGTTGTATTTCTCTTGTTCTTCAGCTCACAGTGTCCTTTCATTTGTTTCATGATGATGCATGAGCTCTTTAAAAGTCTGTTGCTTACCTGATAAATGTTTGGCTACTTTCTCTCTTTTGGTTATTTGATTTCACTTTAATTCAATCATGTCACGGAGCACATTTTGGGCAGCTTCAATTCTCTTCAAATGCTCCAGGTTTCTTTATTACTCTGGCTGTGTTCTCTTTGGTGAGGATTCCTGGGCGCTAAAAAGAATATACATTGTGTTGCTGGTGGGGGCTGGACTTAGAAATGTCAGCTCCCGCGGTCTGGGGTATTGTTCAGATCCTCTGTGTCCAGCTGATTTTCTCTCTAGTTGCTCTGATGCTTACAGAGCGAGGACCGTGGACATCTTCTGCTGCACTGTGGATTTGTCCCTGTCTCTTCGGTCCCCGTAGTCCCTCTTAGCTTCGTGCGTTAGTTGTTTTGTTAAGTGTATCCACATTCAGAATGGTTATATGTTCTGGGTGAATGGACCTGTTATCACCCTTGAAAGTGTCTTTTTATCCCTGGTAATTTTCCTTGCTCTGAAAACTGTTCTAATATAATATAGCCACTTCACATTTTATTTTTTTAGCTTTTAAAAAAATTGAGGTAAAAATTCACAAAACATAAAATCTAACATTTGAACCATTTTCAATTGTATGATTGAATGTGTTTTAGTATTGACTCAGTGTTTTGCAACCGTCATTACTGTATAAACGGAAAATGTTTCCATCATCACACAAAAAGACACCTTGTACCTGCTAGCGGTCAATTCCAATTACCTAGCATTACATCTCCTGGCAACCACTAATCTATTTTCTGTCACTATCATTTTGCATGTTCTGGACATTTCATATAAATGCAGTCACACAATAGGAGGCCTTTTATATTTGGCTTCCTTCATTCAGAATAATGTCTCTCAAGGTTACAGCCTATTTCAATACCTCATTCATTTTTATGGCTGAATAATATTCCATTGCATAGATTCACTTTGTTTATCCTTTGATGAGTTAATGGGCGTTTGGGTTGTTTCCACTTTATGCAGTTTTGTGTAACACAGCTCCGAACATCTGTTGGGCTACTCCTGGCATGGAGCGGCTGCTCCTTGACAGGGGCGCTTTGGGATTCAGAGTCACAGAATCACCTCCCGCTTCACACTGGCAAGGAGTTAGGAAAGCAGAGTGGAAGTTCCTTTGATACGTTGTGTGGTTGTGTATGATGGTTCTGTGTAGATGCCAGTGCCCGGGACCTATGCCAAGTGATGGCTTGTGCATACTGACTTCAGAAATGGAGAAAATGGTCGTTTTTAGGACACTGTTGCCATTAAGGCCAGATGTGTGTGCTCTAGGAAAGGAACATGTGTTTCATCAAAAGAATAATGACACCCTTGTCATCCTACCACCCAGGCACCAGCATTGTAAAATCCCTTGTTACACAGGAGTGTTCCTCACACAGACATATATTTTTATGTGACTTCTAATGATAGCTATATGGGTTTTGTATTCTCCATTCCCCTTGCAAATTGCCTTAAAAACATGAATATGTTTCAGTACTATGACTATTTTGTATAGCACTTGTAAGGGCTAGGGAACGTGCTAGCACACAGGTTCGGTATGAATTGACTAACACTCTTTAGATTATTTCTATTTAGATTATTTCTTGGTTTTCACTGTCATTAGCGCAGCCTTCATGTCGACTTTGGGAATGAAATCTTTCTCGATCATTCTAACTTGTCTCCTGAAAAAATACACCTAGAGGTGGAATTAGTGCATGCTTGTAAGGCTTTTTCTTGTTTGTAGTTTAATGATACTGGGGGGAAACACATCAGTTTATAACCTTCTCAGATTTCAAGAGAACAGCTTATGGCTCTGTCTTCAGGGATAATAACTGTGGAGGGAAATGTTGCAAACAAATCTGTGACTTAATAAAAATATGTAGAGTCACTTTACTACATCTGCGGAGCAACGTCGCATGGCGAGCTAAGAAACTGGAGTCAGCTTCGTGTTCAGAAAAGCACATTGCAGAGAAATGCATAGAGTTTGAGTCATGTCAGTGACCAGGAATCCTAATTGAAGTGACTTCTTCTTTCAAGTGACGTCAGAAGGAGGTGTGAGCTTTGCAGAAGAAACTGTCTGATTTGTAGGACCCTCCATCAGTCAGCTGTCCAATGGAACCAGGCAGGAAACCACAGGAGGAAAATGGGCCGGGTAAGACACCTGGGCGGTGCTGTAACACCGGCACCTGGCCAGCACGTGTCCCATGGAGAAATGGGTCACACTGCTAGTGGACGGGGCTGGGCCTACAATTGTCAGTTACTTCCATTTGCAACACTATCTAGAAAACCAAAGATTTTCAAGTGAAACACTCTTCCTTGTTGAAGCATTCAAAGCAAAACGAAGATATTCTAAAAGTGTAGGGGAAAAAAAGTACTCCTAGGTTAGATTCAGCCAATGACTGGGTCTGTGTTCTGGCCTTTCTTTCCCCCTTAAAAATAAAAGAAAGGAGGGCTGGGGATTTAGCTCAGTGGTTATGACACCAGCCTCACAAGCATAAGGTCATGAGTTTGATCCTTTATTTACTGACCATGAAAGTCAGTAAATAAATAAAGTAAAATAAAATAAAAACAAGGGAAATCTGTTTTGCTTTTAGTCTTCTACTCATGTCCTAAATTCATGTTTTAAATTGCTGTTGAGTGTGGCTGGTGAAAACGGATACGAGATTTAACTGACACTCCATTTGCAGGCAGGGCTGAACTCCAGCCCAGGGTTTCCAGCAGTCTTCATTCTCATCCTTTCAAATATGGGAGAAAATGTGGCCGATTGAGCACAGGTCCACCTGTCCAAATTGCAGAAACACCTGAAAATCGAAGTGATCTAGGTTCCTACCTGTTCAACACGTAGATAGCGGGAGAGAGATATAGTTTAAAAAGAAGTGCAGTGCAGTTGCTTTGAAGTACCAAAGAATTTGCTGAGGTTAGATCAAAAGCCGCTTCGAATTCAGACTCGAGCTATCATGGAAACGATAGGATTGCAAACGTTTGTGTTAGATCTTTCTTTCCAGGGATGCCTGCCAGGCAGGGAATAGCCTCCACTGGGCTCTGTCCTCAACTCCAAAGTTCTTTGTATTCGTTTCTTTTCTTCTGGAAGCGCTGGGGATCGAACCCAGGTTCTGTACAAGGCAAGCAGTGTACCACAGAACAAGACTGTGGGTGCATTTTCCAAGAGATGAGGAGGTCTGTGATCTCCGAGGCACAGTCACTTTTATTCTGCGCAGTTTTCAATGAGAGGTTGCCGAAAGTCATAGATATTTGTAAGCAGATATGCCTAAGTCTTCGTTTCTGGCATGCATATCTAATCTCATGATAGGTGCTCAAAAGTACCACCATGGCCCCCACTCACTTGCATCTGTTTGTGTTTAAACAGCACTAGCTACAGAAGGCACAGGTGACCAACAGTGCTAATATAATTGGGGGAGACCTATCATTTGACGATCGCCATGTCTGACTTTTTTCCAGTCATACCTAACTATGGCTTGAGTAGCTCACGCTATGTAGTGTGGAGGCGGGGCAGCCAAATGGTGCTGGTCTTGCAGCATTTGCCGGAGGCACGGCTGTTCATAGCCTTGCAAGATGGCAAAGTAAGAGACCAGAAAAGTGTGCACACACACGCACACTCACAAATTTCAATCCTGTGTGAAAGTAAAAAGACCGGCATACTGGACCTCCTGCTTACCCACCACTCATTTTCCACAAGGATCAAGTCATGGTCAGTAACCATCCCCTTTCTCCTACATCTCCCTCTATTATTTTGAAGCAATTCTCCAATCATGGCATTTCACCTTCAATATATTTAAATATGTATTTCTAATTAATAAGTGTTCTATTTTAAGCATAACAACATTACTATTGTCACACCAACAATTCTTAATCAGATATATTCTTAAACAACATATCAAAATATTTAGATATGACAGAAAATTGTATTTGTCAAAGCAGCCACTGCGGCAGGCACCTGCTTTTCCCGGCTCTGCTGGCGTTACTGCAGATGTTCTTGAAGCTGGGCATGGTGGCTCATGCCTGTGAACTATTACTCAGGAGGCCGAGACAGGAGGATTATAGGTGGAGGTCAGCCTGGGCAACTTAAGGTGACCTTGTCTCAAAATAAAAATTAAAAACCCACTGGGTGGGTGAGGGGTGCCAGTAACACTTTCCTAGACGAGTAAGGCTCTGAGTTTAAATTCCATCACTGCAAAAAAAATTCTTAAAGACTGTCTGAAGAGTCACTTTACTTTCTTTTAAAAAAAATTCTCAACTAGTCACCTTCACTGTGATTGCTTGACGTTTCCCAATGACATCTGTCCATTTAAAACATGGAAATAATCACTTCTCCCCTCTCAAAGAAGAAGACATGTTGTCTTTGAAGATGACAGCAGTGTTCTGGGCTTGGTCTAAAAGGCTCCCCAAAGAGTCAAAACTTTAGTTTCCATTGAAACCTTCAGCCAATTAAGATGTTTACTTGGAAAGGGGACCTGGTTGCTGGGCATAATGGTGCATGATGCTATTTGGGAAGCTGAGGCAGGAGGATCAAATCTGAAGCTCAGCCTGGGCCCTTAGACTATCAGCTTCGTGATAATCTGTGCAAATGAATGAGTGAATGAGCTGGGGATGCTGCTCCGTGTGAAGGGCCTGGATTCCTCATCTAGCACTGAGAAAATTCCGGTTCATTCGTTTCATCACTTCTTCCTTCCCTCCTTTCCCTCCCTCCCTTCCTTCCTTCCACTTCTGTGCACTCAATGCGTTAGGCAGCCGCGTGGAGGAGATGGAAAGAGACGTGCACGCGTGGTGCTCACAGCGCCGACGTACGTGCTGCACATTAGGTGTGCTGGGCCCTGCCCTCAGGGTAAAGTCCTCCTAGATGGGGTGAGGAGCATCGAAGCTGAATCATCAAGTCTGAGGCGGGTGGAGGGAGGCGAGGAGAGGATGCTGCACACACAGGGCAGAGGACACGCCAGGGCCGAAAGCTGGGAGGGCTGGGCCCATCGGGAGCCGCCTCAAAACCACCATGGCTGGAGTATGCGGTGTTTCGGGCTGAGGCGCTTTCCGTTCTCAGAATTGGCTTCCTTTGCATCTTTTCCCTGCCTCTTCCTCTCCTCACTGGAGGAAAGCGAGGCTGCCTCATTTGCCAAATCAAATCAAACTCCCTAATCTATGATCTCCACTTCTTAAATATGATTTGAAAGCATAACATGGATTTATTGGTCCCCTAAGGAGGAGGCAGGCCCTCCACCACCGCGGCACACATGAGCCACCCCATAATAAGCATAGATGGGCCCGATCTGGGAGGGGGAACAGAGTCAGGAGCACAGGGTGGCATGATGCAAGTGCATTTTCACTGCCTTGCTTTGTGGCTTCTTATTAACAGCAGTGCAGAAAATGTCTCTACAGAGTTATGAAAAATTCATTAGCAGCATACTCCAGGCTGGAGAAGCTGGTCATTGTTCGATCAGATTAACGCTAATGAGAGCAGTCTGAAAGGAGCTCGGCTAAGGGGAGGCCTCCGACTCCCCTCACTCTTCGTCTTCCGTGTCTAATCACATTTCCTCACAGCCAGTCAGCCTCGGTCGTCCGGACCTCCACACCGGGGAAGGTGGAGCTGGGAGTCAGGAGGTGTCGGGAGCCCACCTGCAGCTTGGTCTGGAGAGGAGGAAGCACTGGACGCTCACTGGGCACCTGCTAGTATTTGTCTCGTCCCCAGACATTCATTGCCCTTCTGTTTTGTCTTGTTTTTTTTTTTCTGACAGTAGCAGGAATTGACCCCAGCGCTTTGGCACTGAATCCACCACCCCCAACCGCCGTCTTGATTTGGAAACTAAATTGCTTAATAGCCCATGCAGGGCTTGAACTTGCGATCTTCCTGCCTCAGCTTCCCAGAGTGCTGGGATTATGGACATGCACCACCATGCCCAGTTTAGCCTTCAGGTTTGCCAGTGTGTCTTTCTTTCTCTTGGGCTTGCTTCCTCTCAGCGTTAAGTGTCTGTGACAGCTCATGTAGGATTCTAGGTGTTGGAGATACATTGGGAGTAAAACAGGCAAACACTCCTGCCCTTGCACAGCATATATTCTTGTTGGGAGAAGAGACTGTCAATAAATAGGCATAAAGAATGAAGGAGCTATTGTGCATGACAGAAGATGCTAAGCACTGAAGTGTGTGTAGAGCAGCCTTTGGAGGAAAGGTGACATTTGTACAGAGGCGGAAAGGAAATGAAGGAGCCATCCGTGAAGCATTCTGGATGAGCCAGTGGCTTGTGCAAAGGCCCTGAGGTCTCAGAGGAACTGTCAGGAAGTGTGTGTGATCAGCTGGAAAGTTAGTGATGAGGCTGAGAAATGAAAGGGATTAGGTGAGGGACTTTTGGACATGTAAGGGTTTTGCTAAATGGAAGAAGCACACTGGAGGGTTTTGAGCAGAGAAGTAATGTAAAGTTGGTTTGAGTTTGGACAGTATTTTTGTAGTTGTTGGTTGAGAACAGACTGCAAGACACATGAGTAGATGCAGAGATGAATTCAAAGACTGCCATGCTGGTGAGCCGGGGTTGGATTTGAGGTATAATAAGGAAGTACAGTCAACAGGATTTCTACTTGTTTTTACCCTTGCCTGTGAACTGATGAAAAATGATAGTTATATTCCTCCAGACTCTGTGGTTTTAGATGATGGAAACTTACCTCTGGTTAACAAAAAGAGTGAGTTCTTTGACTGAAGTCACTTGAGAATTGTGTGGCTAGCACCAGCTGAACATGGTCAAGAACCTTCCTCTCACTCGCAGCTCTGCTTCTTTCTCTGTTGCTTTCAGTCAGGATGTCTTTCCTTGTAGTGGCAAAGTGGTTGCTGGAGGTGCCACCCTTGCATCCTGTCCGCTGATCTGTGAACAAGAAAAGCTCGATTATTTCCCAGGGACTCTTATTGATGTCTGGAGTATTCTTCACACTGGTCGGGTATGATGCGTTACTTATGGGGGCCGGAAGACACAGGATCTTTATTGCTTAGTTCTGAAGCCAAAAAAGGAGGTCAGCCCTTCCCTATCCATGGGGAAGAGATGATCTGCAATGGCAGGCTGGGTGCTGTTATTAAAAGGTAGGGAGCATGGCAGGAGGAAGCAGTAGGTTCTGCTGTCCCAGCAGAACTTGCAGGGTTCCAGCAAATGCAGAACATTCCTAAGTAGTGCATAAGGACCGAAAGGATAAAGAATATCTATGTGACTTGAGCTGGAGTTGTAGCTCAGTGATGGAACTCAGTGAGATATAAAGTTCAGTTCTCAGCATTGAAACAACGATGACAATGACATTGACAACAACATTATTCGCAGTAGTCAGCGTGGTTCAGAATCTTTAAATCATCATGGACAGAGTCAGTGGGATAGAAATAGTAGCCTCTCTCCACTAGCTCACTCTGTAGCCAAGGGTGGTCATATGGCCGTCACGCTGAGTGGCACCAGGTATCTTGGTGTGGAGAGCAAATGGGTAGAAAATCAGAGCACAGCACCCAGGTCCCAGTTCTGTCACTTTTTTGCTGCTGTGACTTGGGCAAGTGACATAACTCTAATGAACCACGGGAGATACTGGGAGGGATATCAAAGGAAAGAATGTTTCGACTGCACTTTGGTAACTGTAGCCCTCATGCAGAGCCTGGCTGCCATGCGCCCTAAGACTACCTTATGGTGTTTGCTGATCATAGGATTGCCAGATAAAATACCTGATACTCAGTTAAACCTGAATTTCACATAGACAGCAAATATATTTGCAGTGTGAGTCACATGAGACATACTTTAGCTACATATACTTGTTGTTTATCTGAAACTTAAGTTTAAATGAATTTTTTCCCATTTTTCCTTTTGGTGCAAGGGATTGGACCTAGGGCCTCATGCGCACTCGGTCAAGTCTGGTTAGCATTGAGCTGTGTCCTCAGCCCTGTTCGATGTCCATTTGCTAAGTCTGCTCATCCTGGGTGATCAGAATGGGGACAGTACATAATTGCCACTGATCACTTATGATTAACCCCTGAAAGCCACCTCGTGCTAGCATTAGGAAGAATCCCCAATGTATCACCAGCATTTTCAGATTGCTTTTTGTTCTTATTTCTGATGGTGGTTGCATTAGTCAGCTTTCTTTTACTATGACAAAATACCTGAGATAATCAGTTTATTTTAGCTGATGGTTTCAGTCTGTGGTCAGTTGTCTCTGCTGCTTTTTTTTTTTTTTTTTTTTTTTAAGGTTTTTTTGAGACAGAGTCTCGCTTTTGTGGTTCAGGCTGGCCCTGAGCTCAGCCTCAAACTCACATCACAATCCTCCTGCCTCTGCCTCCCGAGTGCTGGGATTACAGGCATGAGCCACCACGCCCGGCACTGTGGTACGTGGTACTGATTGCTGCTGGGTGTGGGTCTCCACACCCAGTATTGTTATGTGGTTACCGGGGAATCGAACCCGGGTCCTTGCGCTTGCAAGACAGGCGCCGGCACCACTGAGCTAACTCCCCGGCCTGTCTCTGCTGCTTTTAGGTCTGAGTGAAGTAGAACATCACGATGGGAAGTGTATGGTAGAGCAGTGTTGCTCTCCTCATGGCAGCTGGGAAGAAGAGTGAAGGGGCTGGGCTCTAATACCCTTCAAGGCCACGCCTCCAAGTGACCTCATTTCCTTCTACTAGGCTCCACCTTTTAAACATAAAAGCATCTCCTAATAGCCCACAAAGTAGAGACCACACCTGTAGTATTGGGGACTTTGTGGAACATTTCCCATCCAAATTATAATAGTAGTTTGATGGTTAGATTTGAATTATTGAACTCAATTCTCCTGTGCAACTATGCATATATATTGGCCTTATAACAAAAACAGTGTTTTCTTTTTCAGATATGAGGCATCACCTTGGAATTAATCTTCCTGTCTCAGTTTTCCTATCTATATTAAAAATAAGAGAAAGATAGCACTTGCCTCATCATGTCATTACAAGGATGAGGCAAAATATGCAAGCAGGGTGCTCAGTATCTGGCATGTGACAAGTGCTCAATACATGTTAGCCACTTGAGGTTACAGTGAATTGCTATAAATCAGTTGGACTAATCTAGAAAGATCTGTGTTTGATTTTCTAAGTCAGCTTCTCAGCTCTCTTTGGAAATTTTCTGGATACAACAGAAAATTGTATTGGTCAAAGTAACCACTGTGGCGGGCACCTGCTTTTCCCGGCTCTGCTGGCATTACTGCAGATGTCCTTGAAGCTGGGCATGGTGGCTCATGCCTGTGAGCTGTTTACTCAGGAGGCCGACACAGGAGGATTAGAGGGTGGAGGTCAGCTTTTTGACTTGTTCATATGGTTTGGGATTTCTGCCTAGGAGATTGATCCCTTTTGCAGAAGACCAGGCAGCTTTGCGCCCTGATTATCGGAGGGTAAAGTGAGCGGTGGGTGGGAAGGGAGAACTCCAAACAGCGACTTGAGCTGGATTGGTCCTAGAACTGAGGGGTGTGACTTGGGCAGTTTTACCTCTAGATTTTCAGCACGTGAGTGTGACTTACGTCAGAGCCGTGGACATGTTCTCCTCTTTGATGTGTTTTCTGCAGGCTCAGTTTCTAAGTATTCTTTTCCATCCCTCATCCACAAGCCCTGCACAGACACCCAGGACAGTTAAAAATGAACCTCTAGGTTATCAGAAGTCTGTGCATGGCACAGCATGTGGGCCAGAGGACACCGAGATGCTCTGTGCTCACAAATGCTACTTTTGTCTGGAGAGCATTTAAAATGGAAACTGTTTTCAAGCTTGGTGTGTTCATGCCTATGACACTGGGAGGGAGAGGTTTTTAGACGTCTGGATGTGTAGCCTCTGCAGTCTCTGCCCTGCGTCACTCTTGCAGCTTGAGTAGCATGTGCTGGGGGCCGTGAGGCCGGGGTGGCTGATCCAAGCGGGCTTCGTGCTTCTTGAAGTGAGCACTTATCGGGGAAGACAAAGTGGCTTGAAAGGTTCACATCCACTTCAGCGTTCGTTCTGTAACTGGAGCTGGCATTGCCAGTGCTCCCTGAGTGCTCGGTGCTTCTCTGGACTTTGTGCTGCCAGCTACTGGAAGTGTCCTCCACCGGCGGGAGCCCCGGGGCTTCCTGGCAGCTACTCAAAGATGCCACTCTGTGGGCTGGGATGTAGCTCCGCGGCAGAACACGTGCTTAGTGTGTGTGAGGCCCTGAGTTCTCTCCCTAGCACCATAAACAGAACAAAACAAAACAAATAAAAAAACCAAACAAACAAAAGAAATGGCGCATCTTGGGACCTGGCCTGGATTCCCACAATTGCATTAGAGTAGGACGCTGTGAAGTGGTATCTGCGCTCGTGCAAGCCGAGGAGGTGCCAGTTTCCTCTTCACAGTAATTCCAGTATTAACTCCTTCAAAAATCAACATTTTCGTTGCGGTAAAATAGATATAACCTCTGTTACTTTATTATTGTCACTTATCTGTAAATATACAATTCAGTGGCATGAAATATAGTCACAGTACTGTGTAATGATCATTGAATCATCCCCAGACCCTTTCTGCCATTCCTCATGGAAATTCTGGACCCGTTAAATATTTCCTATCGCACCTATTTCCTCTTCCTCTCCTTAGGGTCTCTCTTCTACTCTACGGTCTGTCTTTATGCATTTGCCCAGGCTAGGTGTCTCAGATAAGTGGGTTCATAACAATATTTTTCCTTTGGTTTCAGTCTTCTTTCGCATAGGATACGGTGTTCTGGGTTCATCCACGTTGTAGCATGTGTCAGTGTACTATTCCTTTTCATGACTGAGTCATATTCCATATTTTACTACAATTAAAAAAGGATGAGGGGGAGAAAGGGGGAGGAACGGCTTTCCAGGTTCCAGCTCTGTCCTGCTGTGTGGTAGTTACCATGCTTTCATGTTCCAGGGCCTAGTTGGTGTCTGGGCAAGCCTCGCTCATTATTTTATTTAAATAATATAGTGTTGAGAAAATCACTTCCTGTTAATGACCAGGGTTGTTATTGGGTGCTGACCGTGAGCCCCAGTCTTGGAGAAGTATTTTTCATATATTGTTGTAGTTTTGTTATACATAGGCCCTGAGAAGGGGAATATATTTGACGCATGACAAAACTGAGGCATGAGGACATGGAGTGATTCTTCTAAGGACACACAGGAAGTCACTAGTGGAGGTGGAATTTGGGGGCCTGAGAATCTGCTGACCAGCAGGCGTGCTCCTCTGTCCTCCAGGAGGTCTGCCAAAAGGATGCAAGGGTGACCTTAGGTTGTTTTTTCTGTGCTGGGATCAGTCTCAGGGCCTTTGCACCTAGGAGGCAGGCGCTGCTCCTCCGAGCCACCTCCCTGGTCCAGCATCCTTGGATTTTTAACTGTGTCTCCACACTGCAGGGAGAAGAGTTGGGTGGATCCTCAGGTCAGTGAACCATCACTGCTAAGAGCAGCCTCTGTGGCTGTTGCTGTCTTTTCTCCTCTGGATGACTAAAGGCATCCGTTCAGGTCAACTTCTGGGTGCCGGAAAGAGCTCTTGGTAGAGTCCCCCCTGACGTGCAGATCTCGGCCATTCACTTTAAAACAGCAATGCTCAGCGACCTGAGATGCTGGTTAGGGCCGAGGGAGCATTTGTCATCTTAGGGGTGCTTTGTGCTCACAACATCCTTGTCAACAAGTTATCAGGACCAGAAACAAGGTGGGCTAGTGAGAACTCTGCTTGGGTTACTAAAAAGGATGCAAGGTTGGGATAAGGAGGCAGCTGAGTTTTCTTCCTTTTCTGTGTTGATTGATTGCAGGCCTACATGAGAAAGATCTATAGGTAGCTATTACTTCATTTCTGGAAAGCCACTCCAGGCAGGGTCCTGTTTAGATAGCTGCAAGGGTGTACACATACACACACATGCGTGTATACATGCACACACATATATCACTTGGAACCAGTTCTGGGTTCAAATCTCAGATTTTGTAATTAGCTGTACGTCCTTGAGCATCTATGGACTGTTAAGACCTACTGCTTAGGTTTAGATTTAATGAGATGATGCGTGCTTTGTATTAGGCATGCAGAAAGTAATAATATTAACAGCTATTATACTGCCACTATAATTATTATCTGAAATTTTAGCATATATTAAAACACTACTGAGCAACTTTGTAGTTAATTAGGAACTACCAACCAGACATGTTGGCGCATACATACCTATAATTCCAGCCTTTGGGAGGCTGAGGCAGAAAGATTATCATGAATTCAGACCAGCTTCAGTTCTGTAGTGAGTTCAAGGCGAGTATGGACTACATAACAAAACCCTGTCTCAAAAAACAAAACAATACAACATGCAAAAACCAACTATCATGTTAGCTCTCTTCCCCATAAGATCAGTTGAGCTGGGGAGTTAGCTCAGTGGTTCCGTTGCCTGTCTTGCAAGCACAAGGGCCTGGGTTCGATTCCCTGGCAACCACATACAATACTGGGTGTGGAGACTCACACCCAGCAGCAACCAGTACCATACCACAGTGCCAGGCGTGGTGGCTCACGCCTGTAATCTCAGCACTGGGAGGCAGAGGCAGGAGGATTGCTATGATGTGAGGTTGAGGCTGAGCTCAGGGCCAGCCTGAACTACAAAGCGAGACCCTGTCTCAAAAAAAAAAAAAAAAAGGACAATAGAAGATATTTTATTTTTAGTGTTTTCTTTTTCCTGGGAAATTTAAACAGAAAAAGAGAAAAAAAATAGTCCAACAGGCTTCCATTTGTTTATCACTAGATTCAACAATAATCAACCTCTTGTCAATTCAATTTTATTTATTTTTACCCTGTGTGTATGTATATGCTAGAGTATTTTGAAGCAAAAGTACTCTCAAAAGCTATAAACTTTGATTTGTGAATATTTCAGTATGTATCTCACATAGGTAAAATTTTTTTAAGAATAGTACACTATTGGCATACCTTTTAAAATGAACAAGATTAACTTCTTTTTTTTTTTTTTTTTTTTGAGACAGGGTCTCGCTTTGTAGTTCAGGCTGGCCCTGAGCTTACTATGTAGCCCAGACAAACTTCAAACTCACAGCAATCTTCCTGCCTCTGCCTCCTGAGTGCTGGGATTACAGGCATGAGCCACCACGCCTGGCATTGTGGTGTGTGGTACTGATTGCTGCTGGACATGGTGTGTGATTACCGGAGATCGAACCTGGGACCTTGTGCTTGCAAGATAGGCGCCGGAACTGCTGAGTTAAATCCCCAGCCCAATATTAATGTCTTGATGTCATGTAATACTCATGTGAAAATATCTCCAGATATTTCAAAAATGACTTGTTGCAGTTGATGTATTTGATTCAGGCTCCACATAAAGATCCCCAGTGGAGTTTAGCTTATGTGTTTACCAGCTTTCGGTGACTATAGTAAATACTTCAGATAACAAACTTACAGGGAGAAAAAGTTTATTTTCGCTTATAGTTTTCAGGGGTCCAGTCCATTGCTTTTGGGCTTCTGGTGGGAATGCCAGTGACCATGGTGAGGGGTCAGCACAGGAGCAAACTGCTTACTTTAGGGCTGGAGGTGAAAAAGGAAGGAAAAGAAAGGGACTGGGTCCCCCAATCCTCTTCAAGGACACACTCCTAGTGACTTGAAGACCTCCTGCTAGGCTCCCCTTCCTACAGGTCCTACCACTTCCCAGGGTTACTGCACTTTCAAACAATCCTTTAGCACATGGACCTTAAGGGGACACTTTAGATCCATACCATAGCTGTGTATATGTCTCTTAACTTCTTAATCTTCATGGTTCTGTCTTCTTTTGTTCTCTTATTTGTTAAAGAAGTGGATTCATTTGTCCTGTAGAATTTTCATGCTCTCCCGGAGTAATGTTTAACTTGTTTCTCTGTCCCCTGTGTTTCCCATAAATCAATACAGTGATTTAGGGATGTTTGATTAGGTACAGAAGTTTGGTTTTCCATTTGCGGGATTGCTCTATAGTAGTGCAATGATCACATCATAAAGCATGCAGTATCTGAATATCACATTTTTAGGTTTTTAATTTTGAGTTGGTTGATTTTAGGTGTCACAAATAACTAAACAGACTCAGGTGTTAGTGCTCTGACCCTTTAGTTATGAGGAGATTTCCTAGCACTCATTCCCCCTTTGATGACTGTATCCAGATCCTTTATTCCTTTAGGGGTTGCAATAGAGTATCTTTTCTAGTTGTCATCTTTCCTACTTCATTGTAAACTGGAGTTCTTTTACAGCTAACTTTTGCTTATACATTTGTGGTTACCCTAAAATGTAGCTTACATGGAAAGTTAGGATCAATGCTAATTCTGTCCTTTTATTAACAAGTTTTAAGATGAGTTGGGATCCTGACAAGTACTGAAGATGGCCATTGATTTTTAAGAATCCTATTATACTCATGCATCAAAAAATCTTTATTTGATGTGTTTCAATCCACTATAGATATTACTGGTTTTGGTCCCTAAAAGCATCCCATCTTTGGCCAGGGGGAGCCACACTAAATGGCCTGTCCCAAGCATGGACGTGGTCCCAGCTGTCAGGAATGGATTCTGTGCTTTCTTGTACAACCAGCTGTCCCAGGGCCTTTTCGTGTCTCCCACCTGGAGTCAGCTGTCTTGAGGAAGCCTCGATCTCTTTCAGAAAGAGTTGTCACTTAGAAGCCCCAGCAAGGCACTGTGGGGGCTCACTGCTGCCACGTTATCATTTCAGTAGACAGAATAAGAAAAATGGTACTTTTCAGACTAAATAAACTCATAATGAGAATTGCAACTTAAATATAAGGGTGCATGATTTTACTTAATTTTTGATCTGTTAAGGTAGGAATCTTGGTTTCTAACTTTATTGACCTACATATCTAGTATTTATCTTTCAAAATAAGATGACTTGTGCTGCTACTGTATAATAAACTATTGAATATAATTAAGGTATTTTTACAGTTCTTTTTGGCCATTGGACTATGCTCTACTCGACTCACATACATTTTTCTTATATACTTCCCTGAGACCAGAATGTTAACTGAAGTAAATCAGACACGCAGTCTTAACTATAACATGGTTTTGTGTATATGAGAAACCCAGCATATAAATACAGTACAAAATGAAAGACCAGCAATAGGAAAAAAAAAAGAAAACAAGTTACTGTAATGTGACATGGACAATATATCTAAAAGTATGCCTTGATTTAATATAATTGTTTTATGTGTTTTGACCTGTTGGCTGGTCTGTTAATCTGTGCTTATGTATCTAACTTGATAAAGACTTATAAGATAAATAAATCTGATGTTGTCAAAAAAACATAAATAAATAAAATAAATCTGTGGTGAGAGGGAATAGGAGAAAAATAATTGAGATGTGTTATGTACATGTACCAATTCTCCACAATAAATGTAATCATTATGTACTGTAAACATGTACTAATAAAAATTAAAAAGTAATCCTCTCCCCCAATTTTTTCCTACAGTCATACCAAAGTTAATGTAAATCAAATTTATTTCAGTTGTAAAATTTTAAGTTTTAACCTTTATTAAAAGTAAATGTATATGTACTTATATAACCACATGTCATACAACATATATGAAAACATACATTAATTAGGAGCACTCCTTTCTTCCACAGAAGATAGAATACAATATACACTGTGTATGCTGGTGATCTGAAAGTAGAGCACTCCTGCTCAGTTCTGCTTGGGCTTAGTTGTTTGTTCCATTGTGTCTACAGATTTCATTTACAATCATTTCTTATTATTCATCATTGTGTTCTTTTATTAAAATGCTGTGGACACTAACTCTGTGACACTGTATGGAAAAAGTAAGTGCAAATAGGTCCTCTGGAGATTCTTGTCACATTTTCTCCAACTAATCCATGCATAATCTTATATGTGTTTCTGTTTAAAAACTCTTTAATATGTAAGATAATATATCATTCATCCATTCATTCATTCATGCGTCCAGCCACATTGAACTGTGGAACTCTTGGCTAATAGCACTATGATTTATGTTGGGAGGAAGCTTGTCTGATATACATTTTCTTGGTGAGGCACGTTGCAGGCTTATTGTGCTTGGGAACACTAGATAGTATTTCAGTAATAGCTTAGGGGGCATTGGTCATTTTTAAAAAATGAAATCACCAAATAAAAGCACAGAAGTGTGAAACAAGATGGCGAACTGTTACCTTGTTTGACCTCTGCAGGCATCATGAGTATGGGACAACTTAAAATTTTCACTGCATGCTCCTATGTCCTCAGATGACTGCGAAGACGTCATGAGTATTGATTTTGAGTTTGCAAATGAATTTAAGCGAGTAGACAGATCTGAAAATAGAATAATCTGCAGCTAATGAGGATCAACTGTGTTTTATTTGCTTTCCTTTATTTTCTTTCTCCTCTCTCCACTAAATTGTGAGCATCCTGAGGGAAGAGACCGTGTCTAGATGTGGAGGAAAATTAATGAATCCCCAAGCAAAAGTAGAATTCTCTGCTTTGCGTTTATAGTGCTAAACATCGAGGCCTAAGGCGGCTATGTTTCCATGTTGTTGAAAAGCAGTTGTTAGTAGAGCTTTGAGCAGCCATGATAATTACAAGATCTAACAGGTCTCTTGATTCTGAGCCCTCAGTAACATATGAAACCAAACTAACATAAAATTTCCCATGTGTTTTATTTGTGAATGGTGTGCCTTATCAAATGATCTGCCTGGATTTTCTTAAAATAGGGATCATCATCATCATCATTATTTTTTTGGGATAGGGTCTCCCTAGGAAGTTCAGGCTGGCCTTGAACTCAGTCCATAGCTGAGGCTGCCCTGGAACTCACAACAATCTTTCTGCCTCTGCCTCTCGAGTGCTGGAATTACAGGCATGCACAATCATATCCATCGCGAACACTGTTAATTTTTTAAAATTGCTTTTCATCCACTAAAAGTGATTGACATGCACTTTTTCAGCCACATGGACTTCAGTGCAGAAGTTTACTCTGATAAACTGAATAGATCCTAGCGGATCTTGAGCCATGAATTTTAGCCTGTTAGGGAGACTCCCTACCACCACCAGATTTCTCTGAGAAGTTAAAGCATTTGCATTAGATTGGCTAATGGGATTTTGTGGGATGTTGCTAATTTGAGACTTGCTGGGTTTGCCCTGTCTTGAGATAGGTGGGAACTTTCTGGGTGTGATTAACAACCTAAATATACCCCATTGACAAGCCTGCAGAGAAACCAACTTCCCGAGAGCTTGGGAAGGAGCGCAGGCTGCTGTCTGGGGACTGCTTCTATTAGAGTCTTCATCATACTTTGTTTACATATAGTGCATCAAATTCTAGGCAAATACAAGTATACAGTCTCCTTAAATAGCTGTCACATAAACATACATTTGCTGAACTGTTCAGAGATTTGCATTTATAGACTTAAGAAGAGCACCTAGTACTTAGAGATGACTTCTTTTCACTGAGAAAGACTCGAAACCCTTTATTCGTCCTCTTGTGGATACATCCAAACATGGTTGGAAGAAGTGGTAGGGTGAGCTGAGCCCCGTGAAAGGGGCTTATGTGTTGGTAATAATTATTCTTGTTTAGTGAGCGTGTATTATGTGCCAGGCATGAAGCTAAGAGCTCTGGATGAATTGCATTTAGATCTCAAAGCAGCCCGAAGAGGTAGTATCAACAGCTTCCAGATGAGGAAACCGAGGCTCAGAGAAGGGAAGCAGCTACCTAGTGTCACAAAGCCTGTTTTCTGCCTGACTCAAGATCTTGGGTGTTATTTGGCATGGCTGGAAGTGTCTCAAATTCTTCTTTACGAGGTCTCGCGGTGTAACTTCAGAGGCATCTTGAGTCACTTTGCTTACTATTGATTGGACATTTATGACATAGATTATGATAAATGTATAATCTGTACACACTTGGCATTTGTGGGAGTGAGGAAAATAGCAGCTGCCAACCCTTGTGTAGTATCTAATGCGCCTGTTCTGAGAGCTTTACCTATATTGGCTGATGTGGTCTTTATAATAATCTCCAGGCCTCATTAGTACTAACTCTATTGTACAGTGAAGGGCACAGACATTTTTGGTGGTCATGGCTTTGGGGAGAATTGTGCACTATAGGATTGGTAGGTAGAGGACTCCAGAACTGTGAGAGATATATTTCTATTATTTACTAGGTCCCAGTCAATGGCATTTTGTGATAGCAATACAGGTAGTGGGGCTTGTCGAGCTTGAATCTTGGTTTTCGACGTGGGCACGTCAACTGTTTCTGCTGCAGTGATGATTTTGGATGGCCTTGTGCCCCAGCTGAGGCAGGTGCTGTTCAGCTGCACTGCACCACCGGAACCCTGGGGTCTCAAGTGTGTTCCTCGTTGGCGGGGGCTTTCTGACATCTCTGTGACCTCTTTCCCTCCAGTCTTCCAGCAACTGGAGCTGTCTGCACACAGAACTCATGGCTTGCTGCTTTCATCAAAGGATTGGTGAGCAATCCACCGACCCTGAGACAACTGCAGGAGTGAAAGGGGAAGCGAGTCAGAGATCTTATGAAGGCTCGGTGCCAAATAAATGTTAGCTAAGCCTTGGTCTAACTCCCTGAGCTGCTGCTTTTTATTTCTCATCTATTAAATGGGGACAAACAACTTGTCTTCGCAAATCACACAGTAAAAGTCATTTGCAGGGTATAATATGGTTTTAAAAAAATCTTAGAAATTTATTATTTAGCAACTATTAATTTTTCTTAATAGTTTCAGGAGTCCCAGAGACTTTCTGTACTCTCTTAATTCCATTTTCATCCAAGGCAGAGGAAGTGTCCTTAAAGAGAGGAAGAGATTCTTGAGGCTGAGCACAGTGACACACACCTTTCATTTCCTGCTCAGGAGGCTGAGGCAGGAGAATCACAAGCTAAAGGCCAGCCTGGCCAACGCAGGGAGACCGTATCTCAAAATGAAATAATAAGGGTCATGGATGTGGCTCAGTGGCAGAGTGCTTACTTGCCTAGCATGGAGAAGGCTCTTGGTTTAACTCCCAGAATTAATGATTGTGACAGATAAAATTGGTCACTGTCTCCCAAATGCTAGGTGCTATCTTCAAGTGCTTCATATAGATGACTTCTTCGGTCCTCATGGTAACAGAGTATTCTAGAATGTTCTTTTTCTTGGTTTCTGGTGGTGGGAAACGTGATCCCCAGTGAGCTGTGTTGTATCCGTTCTCACACGGTCGATGATTAAGACTCCCAGTGTCCCTTCTGGAGCCAGTTGCTCTATTTAGAGTGAAGTGAAGTCTGGGGGGTTGGTTTTTGAGATGCTCTTTTCCAGGTGGAAAAACAGTGAAACAGGTTACAGAGTGCCAGAGGTCACAGCAGGGTGGATGGAGGCCAGAAGTCCCAAATCAAGCCGCCAGCGGATCTGTGATCCCTCTCCCTCGGGGAGAATGCTTTCCTGGCCCCTTCCAGCTTTGGGTGGCTGGGGCATTTATTGGCCTGTGGGTGCATTGTGCTGGTCTCTGACCACTTTAGGGGTGACAGGCTTAACAGGGGAGAGGCCTGACGCATGGAAGGGAGAGTGCAGACGTGCTGTGTGTCATTGCCAATCAGCACAATGTTGGTACCGACTGCTTTCTTGGGGCGTGACTTTCTGAGCTTCACTCAGTGTCCTGACACAGGAGCTGTTGGCAACCAAAAGAAACCAGGTCCCCGAGTCCTGGTCTAGAAACTCGCTGTTCAAATCCCAGGACATATCTCCCCTGGGGTCGCCTGGGAACTGAGCACTCTGCTTCTGAAGCCAAGTCCGGGAGGGCACAAAATATGCCCTTCGTTTTTAAACACAGATGTCACTGTCACCTGTCTGTCTACCTTCCCGCCCTCTGCCTTGTTAGAGCCCCTCACTTCTTAGCCTACTGGAAACTTCTCATCAGAAGATTAATTGGGAACAAACTGTTTTTGGAGCCGCAGGAAACACTGCCTGCCCCGAGGGGCCTGGCTGCCAATGG
>PVIR01001227.1:0-96199 GCA_004026965.1 Petromus typicus | reverse complement strand
CGAGGGGCCTGGCTGCCAATGGTTCTTCTTTTTTTTTTTTTTTTGAACTAGGTAAGTTTCCCTGCCAGGCATTTCACTATCTTTATAGGTCCCTGCTTGTGTCTTCCTAAAATACAACATCCTAGGGCAGGAGCGGGAACATTCTCTGCTCTGAAGTATTCAGATTAAATCCTTCTTTCTTTAAAATTGTGTTTTCCCTCTATTTCAGACTTTTAAATTTGACTTCTTGTTGAACATTTGGATGGCATGTAAAAACATTATAAGGTTAAAAAACTGTGTTCCATAGTCCCACTCCTCAAAAGCATTTACAGGAATATTTTATTTATGTATTACTTCATATGGAATATGTTCATCTGTACAGAATGTTTTGCATCATGCATAACTTCAGATGTATTTTTGCAGATGTAATTTCTCTGTTATTTCCCAAGCTTCAGGCAACTTTGAAATCTCTGTGTACAAAAGGAATTGAGCTCTTCCTTAAGGACATACAATCATATCATAGTTCTCTTTTAGTGCCAAAGTTTAGTTGGAAGTTTCCATAGTTCCAAATGATATTTAGGATGCAGGTATATTTTTATGTTTCCCAAAGAATATAACATACTGTTATTTGAACAGTATTAACCCTTATTTGGGGCCGGGGATTTAGCTCAGTGGTTCCGGCGCCTGTCTTGCAAGCGCAAGGACCCGGGTTTGATCCCTGGTTACCACATACCATACTGGGCGTGGAGACTCACGCCCAGCAGCAACCAGTACCACATACCACAGTGCCTGGCGTGGTGGCTCACGCCTGTTATCCCAGCACTCGGGAGGCAGAGGCAGGAGGATTGCTGTGAGTTTGAGGCTGAGCTCAGGGCCAGCCTGAACCACAAAGCGAGACCCTGTCTCAAAAAAAAAAAAAACCTAAAAAAAAAATAATAATAGTATTAACCGTTATTTTTATTTGATTTTTAATTGACACATAAAAGAGTATGTATTTATGGGCTACCCCATGTTTTAATACATGTATTCATTGTGTAATATCCAAATCAGAGTTAGAATAGGTTTTTCTTCCAACATTTATTATATCTTTGTGATAAAAAAAATTGCAAATCTGCTCTTCTATTTTGAATACACAGTGTGTTACTGTTATCTGTAGTCACCCTTCCTGTGCAGAACACCAGGACTCCGTGCTTCTATGTAACCTACTTCTGTTTTAGCAAGGAAGCCAAAACAGAGCAGTGAGTGGGATCAGAGATCTAAAGAGCTAAGGACCAGTAAAGTAGCTTTTCATTAGTCTTAACTGCTACCAATCACTGCTAACCTTGGTCTTGGGAAAACTTGAATGTCATATTCGGTACAGAATGGACATTGAAAAAAAGTCTGTGACTCTTGTGTATCACAACATCTCCCAGAGGGTGAGACAGCCTTAATTTACATTTGTTCTTTTAGTTTCTAGGCATAACGGAAATGAAGAAAAGTAAGGAAATGCCCAAACAGAATTATCCAAATTGGTGATATATTTGAATGTTGTCACTTGGGAAAGCAACGTGTTTATCGCACACCACAGAGTGACTAGTGATGCATGTTTTTTGGAGAAAACATCAGATGTCAGAATTTGAGATCCTTTCTAGAATAGAGGCTTAGGACCAGTGGTGCTTCTGGTCCTAAGAAACATAAGATCTTGCTTCTCGTCTGGTAATATGTTGGATTTTAAATGCTGCTTATATTTGCTGCTTATGCTTGGAAGTTTTCAACCGTTTTGTATTGTGGTATTCTTTTATTAAGCAACTATATCCAGTGCCTGCTGTAACAGAAACTAGAAGAGAGTTCTTTTCTTCAAGGAATTAACTGTGGAGTAAAGACATGGGCTTGTAATAAAAAGCGTTAGGACAAGAAATATTTAGAGATACATTCAAATATTGTCATAGTAGAGGAGGCAGCTTTTGTTTGCAGAGTGTATTAGTCATCATTTGCTACAGTAACAAATAATCCCCAACTTCAATGATTTATAACAATAAATCCTTCATTTCTCACTCATCAGTCTGTGAGTCAGTGAAGCAGCTCTGCAATAGGCTGTGGGTTGGGTTCCAGTCTATCCCATGAGACTTTCATCCTGGAACCAGCCTAAAATTATAGCAGCTACATGGATGTCTTGTTCTCATCACAGATCCCAAGAGTGCACGGGGGCCCACACTGAGGGAGCCATTGGCCCAGATGTGGCAAATGTCACGTCAACTCACATGCCATTGGCTAAAGCCAGTTTATGACCAAGCCCACCATTCATAAAGTGGCTAAGACTATTCTCTTTTTGAGGAGGGAGAGTGTGTGTATTTGTGTGTGCATGTGAACAAGAGACAATTTACACAACAGTAATACAAACTATTATATCAAGGGTTTAACAGAGATGACATTTGATGCACGGAATTCCTCAAGTATGACCAATGAATGGAAGTTGTAAGATGGGTGACATCTTAAAAGCAAAGCAGTGAGTACCATGACCCCTTGCACTAGAGAAGCCTAGTTGGCCCACGTGGAAGCAGATGTGTCTGGTAGTGAATTTTCAACGTGATCCAGGTTTGGAGGCACTGGACACTGGTCTTTAGGCATGGTTACTTTCCCTTTGTTAGTGACATAGGATGGTAGGTGAACACACAGATGTTCTTTTCCAGAACCACACTGTGGTGTACTACATGTCAGATACATGTCTGCCTTCTAAACTGACATGCAGACCAAGAGCTCCCAAAGCTGTGTATTCCCAGCTCTTGCCAAGGATGCTGTGATGCCAACTCATACTACTTCACACCAGAGGGCACGGGTGGGGCTCTGGTCTGCCTTTCCCCCTATTTAAGTTGAAATGTCAGAACATTAACTATGTACCAAAGCTGGGTGCCCTTGAGGTAAGGGATATTACCCAGCCCTGCTTTCCTGAGCCTTATACGGGTGCAAGAACAAAGCAAGGCTCCTGTTAGCCACTGTTGACTATTTTTTGTGCGAGGCACCGAGCTGAGGATCTTTGTATACAATTTGAGCCTCACAACCACCCTGTGAGGTGGGTATTCTTATTACAAGTGAGGACACAGAGGTTCTCTCTTGGCTACAAGGATAAGACCAGCCTGAAACGGAATGAGAATTTATTAAGCATATCATATCACTACACTTGGTAAACTCTTGATATAATTGGAAACAAACTAGACAAAGGAATAACTTGTGTCGTGAGACTCAGGGTTCTTTATTGTCTATTATATCAAGGGTTTAACAGAGATGACGTTTGGGATATATATATATATATATATATATATATATATATGAATATTCCCTGATATTAACAGGCATATGCAGCCATGCTTTGGTAAATAATATCTTACTGGAGGACAAGCCAGTTGAAAGATGGAGGAGTTGAAGAGGTGTGACAGGACAATGGGAGAATAGAGCAAAACGCCACCTCCTTATTACTACCATCTTTCCATAAGTAATGTCAGGCAATTTAGATCTGATACAGAGGAAACTAACTTCAGAGTGAATTTGTTTAATAGGTGATGATAATCCTCCCGCTAAAAGGAGCTCCTTTTTCCCTACGAAGTACTGTTCACCCCAGGGCAAGAATAGAGCAACTGGGTCAAAGTAGTCAAGGGATCAGAATTTTGTCTATTAGACTCTTCCATGGAAGGAACCCTGATGGGGTTCCAAGAAACTCAGTTTGAAAACCACTGGACTAAAGGCATGCATGGAAGTGTCAGGAATTGGAACCAAGTTGCTTTTTTTTTTTTTTTTTTGAGACAGGGTCTCGCTTTGTAGTTCAGGCTGGCCCTGAGCTCAGCCTCCAACTCACATCACAGCAATCCTCCTGCCTCTGACTCCCGAGTGCTGGGATGACAGGCATGAGCCACCACTTCCAGCACTGTGGTGTGTAGTACTGATTGCTGCTGGGCGTGAGTCTCTATACCCAGTATTGTATGTGGTTACAGGGGATCGAACCCGGGTCCTTGTGCTTGCAAGACAGGCGCTGGAACCGCTGAGCTAACTCCCTGGCCCTCAAGCTGCTTTTTGACTGTGCATGTTCATGCCACTCCTCTACGTATTCGTTTCTTCTTTTGATGTTTTAAGATTTTTATTAGTACATGTTTGCGTTACATAATGTTTACGGTCCTTGTGAGAAGTTGGCAAATGTAGATAATACATCTTAATTTCTTTTTCATTCCCTTTCCCTCTCCTTTCTTCCCCAATTTCTTTACTTTCAAAATTGGATTGGACAAGAAGGTGCTTCAAGGCTCGGTCTCGGTTGCAGTGCTGTGTATAGTGACAGACCACAGCGAATTAAATACTGAAGTGGAATAGGTGACGCCCCTGCCTGCATACCCAGCTGCCATAACAACTCAATAGAATCTCTTACAACTGGCTATGGAGATTCAAGAGTAATTTACTTAAAGTACATAATTTCTTTTTAGATTGTGTTGGTATAGTAGTCATTGTTGCAGTGCTAAGGCTTCATGTATTGTGCCCCTCAATTTTGTAAAACTCCTAAAGCTTTAAGTAGATTTGACTCCCAAACTCTGCAGATTCTCGGTTGAGATCCCAAAGGCTAGATATTTGTTCATACTTATTTGTGTCATAGCAATGTATAAAGATCAAAGCAGTAGACATTATCGAGGGAGTAGAAAAGGCAATTTCATGAATTGTGTTTCTGTTTACAGTTCTGTTCCCAAGGCTGGTTGCTTAGGAATATTTTGTCTTGATGAAGTTCTTTAAAAGTGACGGTGGGTGTACATGTCTACGTTCTGGATCCAGAATCCTTGCTCGTCTCACAAAGCAGCTTTGCTCTGTAAACACTGCCATGGATTCTAAAATGTATTCTAGAGGAAAACCAAGCTCAGTAAATAGTTAGTCTTGGGAAAAAAAATAAAGAGCATAGATGTAGCCATAGTTAATGCGTTTTAAATTATTTTTTTCCTGATGTTTACTCGGAAATGACTATAAATAGATATATGTCAAGTTCTCTTAAATGTGTTTTCTGCTGTGCTTTTCCATAGATGAATCTTTTTCAGCTCCACATGAAATACAGATTGAAGATATTCTTGCTATACCTGCTGTCTCTTGCAAACACCCACCCCCAATGTTTCCTCCTCTTATTTACCTTCTTCCTTCTTAGAAACTAATTATCACTTTTATTTTATGCAACCAGAATCTTCCAGCATCTTCCAGATCTAACTAGCTTCTAGATTTCTTTCTTTTTGGAAAACAGGCAGAATGGTTATTTTGAATACCTTTTCAGTAAACTGGCAGCTCCCAAAGAGGGCAGTGAAAGGACTCTATAGCTTTATAGGAGGGGGGAAAAAGAAAGAAGGATAAACAGAACTGTTGTGGCTACAATCCCCCCTCCTGATATTTCTGGAAAGCTTTCCTAGGAGTTGCCTTTCATTTGCATTTCCTAAGTAAAGCAGGTAAGGTCGGCACCTTGCAGCCGGGTCCTCTCGCAGGTGCTTGGTTTCCTTGCAGATTTTTCCATTCATATGTTCTGATATTCTCTCACTCTGTGTTCTGTGCACTTAATCTCTAAACAGGTCAGGGCAGGAGAGTAGTTTCCATTGTGGTTGACGTCAATCCCGGCCTGCAGATTAGTTAGCGGAGGGTGTCAGGAGAGGGCTGCAGCTGTGATGTCTTCACCCCGGAGACCAGATCCCACCTGAGATAGCTGCCAAGTGTCGTCTTCAGCTCCCAGCTCCTGCACAGCCCGGCTGGACGGAATCCCACACACTGCATCTTCGCTGAGTCAGGAAGTCAGGACCTCCAGTCCTGAACAGATTTGGGGCCTGTGTCCGATCTTATCGAGGTTATTGGAGTCAGAAAGAACCAGGTGGAAATCTGTTACTCACTTGCTGCAATAATTTTTTGGAGTCAACTCACTGCCCCGAACCTCAGTTCCCTCTCTGCCCCCAAAGGATGATAAAAATATCTTTCTCCTAGAATTGCTGAAAGGCAGTGGTTCCCCCAAAGGGAGTTCTTGGCCACCAGCAGCAGCGACACCTGGACACTAGCTGGAAACGCAGGTTCTTGGATCCCACCGCAGCGGAGGAACTCAGCAGCCTGTACTTGCTCAGCCGGCAGCTCTTGCGTCAAACTGCAAGGCCTCAGCGGGAGACTCTTGGGCGCATCAAAGCCTGTGACGTGTCCCCAGAGTAGAAGCTGCATGAAGGCAACTGGCTGATTTTTCTGTTTTAATGCGCGTCATCCCCACACCCAGGGCAATTGTGACAGTGTCTGCCCCAAAGCCAGGACCGGTAAATAGTGGCAGGGTGAATGAATGAGCATTCACGATTATGATCATCACTATCTTCGTCTTTATTGCTCATCGTTCTGTATTTGCTTCCTCTTTTAAGTCATGGAATCAGATCAGAAAAAGGAACTCGCTGTAAATTAGTCCACATCTGTTCAGAGATGAGCATTTGCAGTTTCTATTTTGTGGTCGTTTTCTTTTGTTGTTTTCCTATAACTATGGCCCAGCGTTTGTCTCCAGGCATGAGAGACACATTTATACCTATGATTCCAACCCTTATCTCTTGGAGCCATAATCATTTTTTTCTGCTGTGCTGTGTTGTCCTTAAAGGGAACAGGTACAGTCAGAGCAGTTCTTAGTTTCCTGTAACTTTTTGCTGCCTTTCTGCCACAGCTGTGTTAGGTAGTCAACAGAGTTCATTAGGTTTTCTCTTTCTTGCTTGGAATATGTGTTTCCTGCCTTGGCTTCATGGGTTTTTAGAGTGGAAAGTGACCCAGGGTGGGGTGTGTTGACACCGGTGGTGTGCAGAGCACTCTGGGCTTGGGACATAGCCTACAGGCAAAACAACTTTCTTGTTAATAGTTACACGTTTAATTTTATTTGCACTAGGGAATATTTAAGCTGGCATATCAAATTTATGGCTTGCTAGAGACTATTTAGGACAAAGCTAAAATGAGCAGTGATAGATTTCCACCAGCTCAAATATACATTTTAAATAAGTTGTAGTTGCCAGGGATTTTTGCAGATTTTAATTGTTATTAGTATGTGTTAATTGATCAGTAAATAATGATCACATTCATCATGGGAGTTGGTATATATACATAGCACATCTTATTTTTTTTTTTTTTACATCTCCTTCCTTTTCCTCCTCTCCTTTATCCATAATTGTTAGTTTTAAGTACACAGCTGTGGCAGGGACACAGGTCATGAAGATACTATTTCAGGTGATCAGTCTGGGAAGCACTGGACTTGGCAGCAACAGCACTGTCTTTAGAATAAAACAGCTGGATTTGAGTTTGGGATCTGCCTTTTACCAGCTTTGTGGCTGTGGCTTAGTGATTAAATGTCCTTAAGCCAGTGTGTCCTAACCCATAAGATGACAGTGAGTTATTTCCTTCCCCACAGGGCAATGGGAGACAGCTGTATGGCATGAGAAGTATACAAAACATTCAGGAGAGGACTGGCATATAGTAGATGTCCAGTGTATGGAAGATGTGATTTTTTCTTTAAGGAGACAGGTTTTCTCTGTGTTGCGCAGCCTGGCCTGGCACTCCTGGGCTCAAGAGATCGTGCTGTCTCAGCCTCCTTAGTGACAACAGGCACACCACTACCTTCATTGTGATTTTTTTTAATTAGTAGGAAGGTAGGGATCATAATGTCACTGACTCTATTCTCTGGTTTCTTAAAAGACAGTGTGCACTTAAATGGTGGAAAATATTAGTAGAAATGAAGCTTTCTGAAAATTGGAGTTCTGTAATTCCAGCCTCTGTGTGATTGGTTGAGAGCTGGTGGAATTATCTAGAGGACACCTCCAGTAAACCATTCATTGCATTTCAACAAATTTGCATAGTGAAAATTCCTGGAGCACCTATGCATGAGGTGGAGTTCCCCAGTGGGGCTGGAGTCCTGTGTTGTGAACCCCTCGGGTGTGATGAAGGGTCTCTGTCACAGCCGTCCTTCCTTGTATATGTCAGAGACTGTTACCACTTGTAAGACACACAACCATGGCCCTTCCAGGCCGAAGACCTGAATTATAGTAGATCAAACCTTTCAAAGTTTTTTTTTTTTTTTTTAGGTTTTTTTGAGACAGGGTCTCACTTTGTGGTTCAGGCTGGCCCTGAGCTCAGCCTCAAACTCACATCACAATCCTCCTGCCTCTGCCTCCCGAGTGCTGGGATTACAGGCGTGAGCCACCACGCCCGGCACTGTGGTATGTGGTACTGGTTGCTGCTGGGGTGAGTTTCCACACCCAGTATTGTTATGTGGTTACCGGGGAATAGAACCCGGGTCCTTGCGCTTGCAAGACAGGCGCCGGAACCACTGAGCTAACTCCCCGGCCCATCAAAGTTATTTTTTTAGAAGTACATATTATAAAAAAAAATATTTTTGCTTCCTAAGTAGAAAAAAGAAAAAATGAACCACTGGTCACTTTCTCTTGTGGGGATGCAGTAGGAGTTATACTGTAGTTGAGATACTGAGATATTCCAGCCGTTTGGGTGAGGGAGGTTGCTAAGTTGAATAAAGGGTAAAATAAAGGATACTTACTTGCATTTGACATTTTTTAAACAAAGAAGATTTAAAAATTTTTTTTTCTGATGCACAAAAATCATGTTTCTCTGGTAAGATGTGATCATTAAATACACAT
The DNA here is from genome assembly GCA_004026965.1 of Petromus typicus. Lineage (NCBI taxonomy): Eukaryota > Metazoa > Chordata > Mammalia > Rodentia > Petromuridae > Petromus > Petromus typicus. The sequence goes on along the minus strand of PVIR01001227.1, from coordinate 87,584 downwards.
ACATTGTGTAATGTTCAGATTGGGGTAACTATAACTATTTTCTCAAACATTTATCATTTCTTTGTGGTGAAAACATTCAGCATCCCTTCTTCTAGTTTTTTTGGCAGGGTACAAACCATTCTCATTATCTTCATTTGCTCTATGATGTACTAGAACACCAGACCTTATTTCTCTTCTCTAACTGTAATTTGGTGACCATTCACCAACTTTTAACAATGAATATTTAAAAAATACAAGTATGTCCCATGCAATATTTGAGATATACTTACACTAAAAAGTATTTGTTATTTATAATTCAAATTTAACTAGATGTCTTTTGTTTTTATTTGCTAAGTCTGGCAACTCTCTGGCTCTGCACTATTTGCTAAGTACTGATACAAACCCACATTTCCTTATTCCTTGACCACGCCCGGATTTATGACCCCAGGTGGTCATAGAAGGTGAGAGAAACTGTTGTTTGTGATGGGCCTCACTTATGAATTACAGGCTGGAAACACAGTGTAGCCGAGAAGAAAATAAAATACACATGTTTTCCTAAGTATGTCGTAGGTCTGAAAAGTGAACTTTCGCCTATATACCTTGGTTTGTATTATCAGAGGCTCGCTATGTGCTACGCCCTGTGCTAAGTGCTTTCAATGTATCAGTTCATTGTATCCTCACAAAAGTCCTGAAGAGATGACACCCACCCTCCATTTTCCAGAGGCTTGGAGAGGTTAAGGAGATTGTCCAAGGTCCGTGCAGCTGGCAGAAGGAAGTCAGTCAGGATTTGGAGACAAATAGCCTGACTGCAGAGACTGTCATGGACCCCTCTGCATTGTTCGCATAGCTTCCACGAGGAAGCCCTGAGCAACGCACTTGGAACTTTTGGAGCGATTTTTCCATCAGGGCTGGCTTAGTAGAGACTTCTTAAAATACAAGTGTTGACATTGGTGTTGAAGATTCCCTTTTCATTCACTTTTGCCGGCACAGTCATTTCACTGGAGCAGGAGTTTTAAAATTTTTCAAATTGGTTTCAATATTTTATGTTTAGCTACTTAGAAACTGCTTGACCATTCGTTGTTTATGAAGATGGGAGCTTGTGACTGGCACATGGTTTCTGGGGAAAGATAGTTTTGACAGTTTTTCTTAGAGCCAAGAGTCTTATTGGAGCCAGAGACCAAAGGAAGAGTGTATAACCCTCTGCACATTTACTAAAATGTTATCTCATAGTTTGAGACAAGTGGAAGGTTAATAAAAACTCTATAGTAAAAAAAAAAAAAAAAAACTGGGACTATCTATACAGATTTGACCAGTCCGGTCTGTCTGTGTATCATGGCCAGCCCTTGCGAGCCACCTAGCAGGGGAACAATGGCTTTTCAGGTCTAAAAATAGGTGACTAATTGGAAATGACAGTTTCTATTGCAGAATAATTCGAGGTCACTGTAATGCAATCAACCACAGTCTGTTTTTTAAAAAAAATTTTTCATTATTTTATTCATGGTGAATTTTGGCATAGAATTAGATTTTAAACTATTGGGTTGTTGGATATTTTATTTATACTTTTGCATTTTTATTACATTGCTTATTTTGCTTCTATTATTTCTCTTTGATGTTCTTGAGTGTTGGTACCCCTTACATTTTGTATGTGATCCCAGTTGGCCCTAGAAGTGACTATCCCCCTTACCTTTTACACCCACTGCAGGTGCATGACTTGTTGTTATCCGGTCTTATCTCTCCCCTGTGGAGATCTCTTGACAACTTCATGCATGAGCATTTGTCCCGGTGGTAATCTCTTGTTCACTGACCTTTTGGGATAAGCCTTGATTCTTCTGGATTTTTTAAGGCCAACAGGGAAGGTGAAGCTATCTTCTGGTCTCTTGAGTGATTTGATGTCTCGCCATGCTGTTCTAAGTGTTTTGGAAGGAACAGTCCTTTTGCCGGAATCCAGGCTGTGTTGGAGGTGAGGGAGTTTACTGTGTGCGGTCCAACACCTTCAACTGTCCACAATTTGTCCACCTTGCATACTGACCCATCACATTGCTCCTCACGATTGGCACCATGGTCTCATGTAGGGGACCCCGACACGCTGTCAGTTGGATGCCTCCTTCAGTATGGATTTGGGTCCCGATGCAATGTTCTTTTGATAAAGCAGATAATAGAGAATGATGGGTTTCAAGGTAGAAGTTGAGTCGGCCTGTCTGTGACTTCTCAGTAACTCAATAACCAACTTGTTTGCCTACTCTGAGAATGAAACAAGCATTTAAGGGCCTAGAACTGTGTCTGGCACATGTTAAACTGTCATTCTGTGTTTGTCATTATTGTAATTGTACTGCATTGTCTATTTCCCCTCTTCTTTTCTTCCCTGGAGACATTTACAAATGTTCTTGCATATACACAAAGCTTTTTATGCAGGACTGACCCGGGTGAGTATGTGTTGCTTGCCCTATGTTTCATACGAGGTGAATTCTAAAAAAATATGCACCTGAAGTGATGGGTTGTGTAATAACAGCCTCGGCCTTGGATACTGGGTCAACCTCAGAATAAGCTGTGAGAGCCTCTCTGTGTTAGTTTTATGTTGCTGCATACAAGGCATCATCACGAACTTGGTGACTTCCAACAACACACATTGGTGATATCACCCAAGTCTAGACACAGCTGAGCTGGGTCCTGCGTCCCGGGCCTCGCAAGGCTGTAGTCCATCCTGTCATCTGAGCTGTACTCTTATCTGTGGGATAGGCTGAGGAATCTGCTTGTGAACTAGTTCAAGTTTTTGGCAGAATGCATTCCTTGTAGCTTTCTGACTAAGGGTCTCAGCTTGGGTCCTAGAAGTTGTCCCTGGTTCGCTAGTGCCACATGGCCTTCCTCCAGTTCACGACATGGCCATTGACTTCTTCCAGGCCCAACAGGAAGTCGTTCTCTGCAGCCCACCATGACAGGGATTTAGGCGGCGAGTTCTGCCTACAGAAGTGAGAGCCCACTACCTTGGACACATGCTGCTAGTTAGAAGTGAGTTGCAGGCTTTGCCCACAGAGAAGGGGAGGGCACGTGCAAGGGGACACCAACCAGGGTGGAGGCCACAAGGCCCTCTGAGACGTCTGCCAGCTGCAGCCTCCACAAAGAAGACACTTTAAGGTTAGTGCTTGGCCTTTGCAAAAATCGTTTAATTTCTCATAGGAACTATGGCTGTTTGCTTCATGGTTGAGCCCCAGCATGGGTTGGGGATGGAGTTTGACTTTGGCACAGAGTTCAGTGTCTTTATCAATGAAGCCCAGACAAAGTATAGCTATTGAGATCATCTATGTGGAAGAACTGTGAGAGGCAGGGGCCACCAAACCAGAAGGAAGAGGTTATCTGGCCCTGCTAGACCTTATCCACCCAAACAAAACAAGCAAAGAGCCCCAAACAGTGCCTCAAGCCTTCTTTCTATTGTCTTAGAGAAACGGAAGAGGAAGTACTCCTCTGACTCTTCTCAGGCCAAAGGACTTTTGAAGTGTGATTGCCTCTGGCTCGGAGGCAGTTTTTCCAAGAGGAAAACTGCGCCATCCCTCCTCTGTGCTGAGGTTCCCAGCACTCTTCTCAAGTGTGTTTGGGCCGCCTCCGAGCCCGCAGATGAGAGGGAACCAGCTTGTGAGGGGCAGGAATCGGCCACAGGAAGCGGGTGGTGTCTGTCATCACTGAATATGGCCAGGAAGTCACCTGGGAGTGGTGGAGGGTTGCTGATGGAGTACAGTATGACTTGTGTGTGCACACATGAGCCTGTGGGTGCGCGCAAGCGCACACACACACACACACACACACACACACACACACACACACGATAGGCACGACAGATTACCAGCCCTTTCTTGTGGGTGGCTGTATGCTCAAGCCAACTGAAGTTTCTGCAGGGGTGTTTTCACCGGACACATCAAAATAAAAATATTCCCAAGCGTTTGGGGAATGGAGCCTACTGTATTTATAGGGCATCTGCTTGGTGATTTCTGCGGCATCCACCAGCCAGCTTCCAGGTTTCTCAGCTTTGCAAAGAGCTAGCGCCCAAGTCACCTACCTCACATTTTAACAAGATAGGAAAATTACCAGCCTGGGGCTTATTTTTGTACCAAAGGGGATTTCCACCGGGGCAGAATTTTCCTCTCCTCGGAAGGCCATTGCCATCTCAAAGGCATGTGTTTCAGCCAGGTAACGGGGACAGTGTGAAGCCAGGATGCTGTCCCTGGGACCCACGGGAGGTGCCAGCTAAGCTCTGACTGTATTTTTGGATGCCTCGGAGCTGGTGTGCGGTTTTCCAGTCCGCCTTTCATTGCCTCCTGATAATAGAGGCTGCTGGGTAGTCAGAGCCCCGGCTTTTTCTCTGAAAAGAAGCCGAGATCTCAGCCTTGCTGGGTCAGGGGAGGCAACCTCCTCACCTTTCAGCACAGCCTGCTGGTGCCAAGCTATTCTTAGTGCCCTTGTATTTCTTTGGCAGCCAGGCCTCTGTAGTTTTCTCTCTCTCTCTCTTTTTTCCCCTCTCTCCTTCTGCTGTGCATAATGTGGCCTGAAACTGGCATCTGCCACAGCCTGGGAGGTAGATGCTAATGAAGCACTGAGCCCTGGTCACAAACGCGTTAGTCCCTGTTGACTTGGGCGAAGGAGAACAGGGCAGTGGTGCAGAGGACGCCTACCACCCTAACTCCCCCAGCTGGGCAGAGGAAGCATTACAGTGTTACAGAAGTACTAAGCACAGCACCTCCCTGATAAGTTTTGTCATAAGAACACTGGCAGGTCTGTAACCTAAGAGGTGAGTGACTGGCAACTTATCTATTTTATAGAAATGGGCACTGAGCCCCTTACTATGAGTTAGAATCATTTGGAAGTTTTTAAAAAAATCAAGACAAAATCCACGTACCACAAAGTAGTAAACTGCATCACTCAATCCTTTTTTAGTCTCTTTAGAAGGTTGTGTCGCCTCATTACTAATTCCAGAGTACCCTCCTCCCCCTTCTCCTCCTCCCCCCCTTTCCCATAAGCTAAGCCCTTTCCCATAAGCAGTCACTCTTCATTTACCTGCCCATGACTTCCCCATTCTGGACATGACTTATCAGGGGACCAGGCCATATGTGGTCCTTTGTGTTGGATTCCCCCATTCAGTATACTGTTTCCAAGGTTCACCCATGTAGTAACGTATGCATCAGTATTTTAGTTCTTTTTTATGGCTGAATAATATTCCACAGTATAGCTGTACTACAGTTTGTTTATCCGTTCATCCACCGGTGGATATTTGGATTGTTTACATGGTTGGCTGTCATGAATACTCCTGCTATGAATGTTTGTGGGTGAGTTTGCTTGAAGTATCAAGGAACTGAGAACTCGCCCTGCACAGCGGCTGAACCCCGCTACGCCACCACAGGCCATGGACGAGTGTCTCAGTCTCACACCCTTGCTGACGCTTTTACCTGGAATTGTTTGTCTTTCTGTTTGTCGCTCTTCTGGGGTGTGATGTGGTCAGAGAGCTCTTACTTCTCTCTCGTTTGAGTACGTGGTTGATCATTATTATGTTTTAATTTCTCTGGTTAAGTCGCCTGTACAGCGAACATGAGAACCACTGGGTTGGAGGGCTATTTTGTGCAAATGAGGTATTTAATAGGCTCTGTGCAAGGCCTAGAGTGGTATGGAACAGCACAATACAAGAAGTCTCATACAAAGTCAGTAATATGTACAATTTCAAGACGAACTGTGAAGGGAGCACAAGGTTTAAATGGGGTGCACACGAGCTGGGGATTTAGCCCAGTGGTTTGGCACCTGCCTTGTAAGTACAAGGTCCCGAGTTCAATCCCTAGTACTCCCCCAAAAAGCGGGGGCAAAAAATGCCAGTAATAAATTGTTTTTCATATATAATATTTTTATGCAATATTTAAAGATAGAAATTAATACAAAAGTTCATAATAAACAAAACTAGCTTTTGTTTTATGGGACTGAGAATTGAAACCAGCGGCTTTGTAATAAGCTACATCCCCAGCGCTTTTACATTTTGAGACAGGGTCTTGCTAAGTGGCTGAGTTGCCCAAGAGGGGCTTGAACTTGCGATCTTCCTGCTGAAGCCTCCGCCAGTGCTGGGATCACAGGTGCACACCACCACACCTGGCTAACAAATAGCATTTTATTTGAAACAGCCTATGGCCCAGAACCTGTACAACTCATGTCATTCTCCCTCTCTTAAAGCTCGCATGATAAGGTCCTGTCGTTATTTAAAATTCTGTCCCTTGTAAATTTTCTTTGGTGGTAATTTTGACTTTTTAAAATACTGCATTACAATATTATTTCTCTTGGTTGCTGAGTCTTGTCCGCTCCTTATATTTTGCGTCCCACGTGAGTTCTTTACTGTCCTTACCCTTCTCCCGACTCTGCCTTTACCAGCCTCCTAAGGACTGTGAGGATAAGCACTGATTATGTTCCAGGCACCATTGGTATTTTCTATAATCTTGGTTTTTTATATCTAATCTCACCAGAGTCCATGTGAAGTGGGTGTTAGATTCTTCAGTTTACAGATGTGGACTCAAAGTTCAGGGAGATGATGTAACTAGGCCCGAATCATGCAGCCTGTGGGTGGGGAATCTGGATTTGGACCCAAAACTTTTTGCTGAGACGACACATTTCACACCTGCTCAGGTAGATGGCAGTTTAAGGTTCGTAGACCTTGACCAACCCTGGGAAGTATAAAGGGTAGAGAATATGGTTCCACTCTACAGGTGAGAAGACTGGGGTTATTTGGTGACTTGAGCACTTTTCTTTTTCCTGTTATTGGGAATTGACCTCAGGAAGTGCAGGGATACATCCCCAACCCCATGGAGGGTTTCTTTTGTTTGTTTGTTTTTTTAATTTTAAAGGTTTTGCAAAGCCTTCTGGGCCTAAACTTGAGATCCACTTGGCTCAGTCTCTCAAGTGGCTGGGATGAGGTGTGTACCACCACATACAACACCAGTTTTTGAAAAGGTTTTTTTGGTTCAGCTGGGTTCTCAGTCCAACTTCCCCTTAAATTTGATTAGCAGTTCATTTACTTGACACGATCGCACATGTGAAGTAGAGATATAGTATGATTTATAAAACTCTGCTTTGTAAGCAACTTCTCATGAAATTGATTTTTTTTTTTTTTCTGTACACAGCACAGTTCAGCAGTTTTCCGTAAGGAGCCAGTTAGTAAATATTTTAAGCTTTCTAGGTCTTTCAGTCCCTGTGGCAACTACTCAGCTCGGCATTTGTTGCATCAAAGCAGCGACAAACAGTATGTTAATTAATGCTTGTAGTTTATTCCAATAAAACTTTATTTATAAAAACAGGCCAAGGGCAAGATATGGCCTTGGGAGTAGATTTGCTGACCCCTGGTATAGCCTAGGATGTATCTTTTCCCAGAAGCCAGTGTGGGGGAAAACGTGTGGAGAAAGTCTGAATTTGGCCATTAAAGACAGAATCTTGAAAGGGTAAAGATAGAAATGAGGTGAGTTGTAAACTGAAGAAGTGGATGAAGTGGGAATATAAGAACCACGAGAAAGACAGAGATTCCATTTGTGGCTTTTGCATCACGTTCGGTGTATTAGGACATTTCTGACAGAGGGAGTGCTCCCCTGATTTGAATGAGAGCACTCAGACTTCTCGGAGTCTTGCCCTTCCCCCACCTCTGGGTGATTTAATTTTCCTGAAACGCGGGTGGCGATGCCTAATTGCGCAGCAAGGTGACCCAGTGGTAGTTCCTCGTCCACAGGGGAATCCAGCAGCCCTGCGAAGTGGAAGATGGGATGTTGCAATATTCCATTCTGAGACTCCCTTTTCCCATCTGCTGGAGCCTAGGTCTCCTGACTCCCGGTCCAGCCCCATTGTCTTTAGGTCTCTGGAGCGTGATGCAAGATCTGGTGGAAAGATGCCCCCTGGTGGATCTAAGTGGGAAGAGAAAATTCAGAATTTGTGGGGACAGGAACAGCTTCCAAGGCAGAGAGATGGCTCTGAATCTGGGTAGAGGTGGAGAGGGTAGGCCCCAGTGAAATCAGCTGGTCATGGGACCCTGAAAACGGGCCATCTTGGAAGTTTCTAGAACCTGCACAAGATGTTCGTACTGTTTAAAAGTGCACTTTAAAGCCCGCCATTGTAGATCTTTGGTGTCAGTCCCCTCATCTGGGACATTACTCGTGTGCTAAAGTGCCTGGAGATTGTTTGGCTTGTGCTTGAAGATAAATGCCCCTCCGGGCTTGTCACTTCCTAGGGTATGGGGCCCGTGTGACATTCTGAGCTAGCAGACTTCGCACTCACATCCATGAGATGGAAGAGCAGTGGCCGGGACTCAAGGGTGTCCTGTGGATGGCGCTTCTCAGAGTGTGGTCTCCTGAGCAGAGACACCAGTGTTATCTCGCCACTTGCCAGAAATGCAAAGCTGGTCCTTTCTCCAGCTGAGTCAGGGGCTCGGGGTGTACAGACCTACATTTTCACAGGACTGCTGGAAGGTTGTGTGTGATACATGTTCAGCTTCTGAGCCGGTGGCACAGGAAGAGCTTCTCAGCCTCACCACGGCTCACGCCTGGCCTGCTTGTTCTTTGTGGGGCTGCCTCATGCCCCTGGAGGGTGCCAAGCTATCTTGTTAACCTCCACCCACCGGATGCCAGTGCTCGAGTCTCGTTATTTAACAAGAGTCACACCATTTAAACTTTCTAACAAATTTTTCCTTGGGGTTAAAGCTAAATATGGAAAATCTCATCCCTGGGGACCTGTGTTGATTTTCCTCTAAGAGCTCAGTAACTACAAGTGGGGATTTTGGTGGAAAATTTTAGGCCATCGTCACTCTCAGTGTCACTGTCACCATAGAGCTCCCTGCCACGTGGTTGTTCCCCTGCACCTTGGCCTCCTGTCCCGTGGGGGCTGCCCAGTGCCTGCCTTCTCCTTCTCCACCCAGCGGCCTGGGCTTGCTGAGACTGTCCTCCTTACACCTGCATTTTGCTTCTGCACATGACCTGAGTTTGAAGAAACACCCAAAGCTGGGAACAGGGCATCATTTTCAGAGTTGGAGGGCTTGGGTTCTAATTCTCCCTCTATCACTAACGTACATGGCGACTTCTAGGCAAGCCCAGAAATGGATTCCATGGTGCTTTTTTAATACCGTGGTAAAATATGATACAATATGCATAGTAGAACATTTACTTTATTTTATTCTTTTCTGCAGTGCTGAGGATTGAACCCTGAGCTTTCACACTGAACTATATCCCCAGTCCTTAAATTTCTATTTCTTTTGAGACAGGATCTTGCTAAGTTGCTCAGTGCCCCAGCCCGTGCTTGGATTTGCAGTCTTCCTCTTCAATCTCTGATTACAAGCTTGTGGACAGTTACTGTTTCTGCTGTTTTAAGTGTTCAGTTCTAGGGGCACAAAGTTCATTTACATTGTTCTCCAACCATCTCCACCATCTATCTCCAGAATAAGTGTATTACCCCAAATGGAAACTTTGTCCCCAACACTAACTCCTGCACTTGGCCACTTTGGGTTGCCGTACAAATACATTCAGGCCGCTCTCATCTACTTCCTGTCTCTGGGAATCTGACAGTTCTGGGTGCCTCCCGTAAGTGGAATGGTTTGGAGAACATGCTTCCAGGGTGGACTTTCCCAGAAACTCTGGCTAGGGCTACCTGTGCCTTCCAGTGAGAGGTTCAGGGGCCCCAGGACAAAACCAAAGGGTGCATGTATAAAAAAAAGCCGAAAAATTGTAGCACTTCTCGACTTATACCCAGTAGGGTTTTAGGAGGAGTTATTTGGGGCTAGGAAAGGGGCCAGGACATGGAGATACTGCCCCAGCAGTCAGGCCTCTCTTGAGGCCAGACCAAGACCTTCTCACTTGACTATTGGGCACCATTCTGTCCCTTCTTGTTCCTGGAAATGAAAATGACTCTGTTCTTACTCATCTAAGTAGCGCCACTCATAGTCAGGTGGCACTACTCATAAGCCACCGGTGTGTTCTTTGCAGTGATTGGTTGATCGTGGCTCTGCGACCCCATCCTGGCCAGTGTGCTGTCAGGGACATCTATGGATCAGGGCTCCTGGGGAAGGTGTGCCTTCCTTACCCGTGGAAGGAGATGCACAGGAAAACATACTTGTCTCTAGTGCTGTTGTTTGCATGGAGCTGCTGCAGCCCTTTTGGGCCCATGAGGTGACACACTGTATATGGTCCCCTGCCATGTAGATGGGCCACAAATAAACCAAACTAGGCAGCCACTGTGCTTCTGAATTTCGTGATCTAAGATTTTCTTTGAAGCCAATTTCAGTACTGTTTTTACTTCCCTAAAACTGAGCATCTCCTTGGTGCTGAATTCATTGGTCAAGGTCCCTTTTCCTTGTGGTTCCTGAGTGTGCCAGATTGGGATGAGTTTGGCCAGGTTCAGACTTTGCCCAAACCTCTGCCTCCTGTCTGCCTCACAGCCTTGTGAAAGTAGATGATAAGCTGTTCTATCTTCCCCAGGGGGTGACTTTCTTTTTTTAATAAGTCCAGTAATAGGTGCTAATGAAATAAAATATACTGAGTAAAAATAAAAAGGAAGGGCATACACACCAATTACATATACATATCTATGTGCTATATACACATATGACATGTGCAGTGTCAACTACAGAAGTATGTGTGTCAATATACATATCTGATTATTTTATATGAAATTATATATTTGTACATATTAGATGTGAATTTAACTTAAACAACACACATGATTATCAATGTGTTGGATACTAATTTACGTGTATGCAATTACATGCATATATTATACAAACATACTGCTTTCTCCTGAGATAATACTGGCCGGAAGCATCGTGGTTAGGAGCCTGCCTGAGCTGGACCTCTCACTTCACTGGTGGGCTGTCCCATTTGGCTCTGTGGCCTTGGGTAGACGGCCTAACATCTCCCTGTGTCGGCTTCCTTATCTGTAAAGTGTGACACAAAGTAAGCCCTACTACATACATTGCTGTGTAGATCTAATGGAATATGCGCAGAAGACTCCTAGCGTGATGCCCAGTATGTATTGGGCGCTCCATCAATAGGGGGAATAATGACTCCTGTGACTTTCGCGGGCAACGCCTGCATCCCAGGTCCAGCTGTGCCCTCTGATCAGTGTGACTGTGAAGGAAGCCCTGTGCCGCCCTGAGTCTGGGCCTCGCCACCCACATCTAGCAGGGCCATTGTGATTATACATCCGGGGACAAATGAGGGGGTCCATCTTCCTGTGGCCGTGGCAACCTCGGGGGCTACCTGCTGTAGGTCAGGAAGGAAGAGAGGGAGGTATCAGTTCCATGCAGTTTACCAGAGGGCTGGTGCCTTGGCTGCCTCTACCCCATCTGTTACTGGTGTGGCCAAAGTAAAGAGAGGGGCAGGAGTGAGTAGTAGAGATGGCAGAGTTGCCAAGGCCTGGTGTCCCTGCCCCGATGGGCCTGCAGAGGTCTCTGCGGTATGGCCCCTGGACCACACTGCTTCTTTCCGCTGGTGATGGTCTAAGCCAACGGCATTCTCTTTGCAGAGATTGGTTGGTCCTGGCCACGTGACCAGCCCCATCCTCACTACTGCAAAATTATACAAGGCTGTATAACCTGATGCATAAAGGTTCTTGTTAGATTTCTTGCATAGAGCTGTAAGAACTGGCACATCACCAGAAACATAAGATTGTGGGTCTCCTGGTCTCCAGGCAGCAGTTCTTTTACACTTCTTTTGAATGTTGACCTCTGGTGGAAATTGAGTATCCAGTCTGGCCGGCGGGCCATCAGGGTTCAGAGAAGGCTCTTGTCTTTGCCTTTTGTGTCTGTGCTCAGCACTGTCATAACGGACCTTTAGGAGCCCTTTCGAGAAGACCCTTTGCAGTGCTAGTGGTGCTGGATTGGTTGCAGGTTTTGCCTCTGTGCAGAGGAGCTAGAAGTGGCTGGGCCAGCGCGAGTCCGTCCTGGCTGTGGCGTTCAGAACCCACAGGAGCCAGGGCTTCTCCTCATCCTCGGTCTTGTGCCTCTTGTCCTGCCTCGGCCTTGGCCTCGGGCTGGGGATCGTGCGGGTGTCACGTCTAGGCTGGGCTCTGCCGGCCAGCCTATGGGACTTACTGTTACAGGTGCTGAGGGGATCAAGGAGGCCTGGAATCATCCGGGGCCTCTGTTTCCCATTTGTGCAGCAGACACCATGACATCGCCCAGGCCTGTCTCCCACAAGGCTGCCTTGCTGGGCAGGTAATACTGTTCACTGACTTTGTCAGAGTGTCGTTCTCTGCTTCAGAAATTTCTGAGGATCTCCACTGCACGGGAATGAAATCCAAAGGGCCTCCATGACTGTAGGGGTGCTGTAGGATCCAGCTGCCATCTCCTTCTTTAATCTCTGCCTTCTCATCTTTTTTTTTGGACATGTTCTTACTATGTAGCAGGCTGGGCTAGAACTCACTGTATAGCCCAGGCTGGCCTTGAACTCACAGTAATCCTCCTGCCTCAGCCTCCGAAGATGACAGATATTCATCACCATACCTGGCCCAAGTTCTTTCCCATCTCAAGGCCTGAAATGTGCCAAGTGCTTTCTCACCCCAGGGCCTTTGTACATGCTGCTCTGTCTAGATGTCTGATCCCTCCCAGGGGGAGACTTACCCTGGCTGGTCCAGGTCACGAACCATCCTTCCCTGTTAATATGCTTCCTGTTTGTCTCGGTCCTCATACTTACCAAACAGATGTCCCATGAGAGAGGGACCAAGCTTGCCTTGTTCGCCATTTTGCTTCATGGCTTAGCAGAGTAGCTGGTACTGGCAGGAAATCAGTTATTCACTGCCAATGACAGCCTGGGCACTAAAAAGCACTTTTCTGATATTATTGTATCTGATTTAACTGTGTAGTTGGTTTAAAGTATTTTTATTATTATCAGTAATAGTAGTGGATGTAACAGCCATGAGAGGCTGATCTCCCTGGTGGGGTGTCAGTGACTGGCGGGGTGAAAGCAGATCCCAGGTGCTCAGCGTTTTCATTCTGTGGTGTGAGGAAGGTGCCAGGGGTGAGGTGCTTATCTGATGGCTGGCTGGCCATCTGGGTGGTTGTGGAGATGGTTATGTGTGGCTGGGTTCTCATGGAGTGGAAAGAGGCTGGAGTAGCGTGATGTTGGATGGGTGGGAGTTTGTTTGGGTGGCCGGTCGTGTCTCAGATCCCCATTATCCTGGGATTCGGAGTTGAAAGGAAGCTTGTGGGTCACAGAGTTCAACATGTCTATCTGAGAGTCACCCCTCTGCCAGGTGGAGGGCACGGTGGGGATTCTCGTGTGCAGAGGTGGTAGTTGGATGGCAGTTTGCAAATTGGAAGTGGCTGGCTGAGACTTTGCCCCACTCCAAAGTTATCTCTGTCTTTTGAATACATGACTGTGTCATTTCTGTCATGCCTCTTGTCATCTGTTGGGGAATTGTGCTTGTCCCTGCCCCCATCATTAAACTCAGGGCTCCCTGACAGCCTGGTTGGGGATCGGAGGTCTTTTCTCTCGGTGTAGTGTTAGAGCTGTCAGAAGACTTCTCTCTGCTGCCTGCAGCCTCATCCCGAGGTTCAAGGCAGATGGCTGGAGCTGGCGATGTGCTGCGTTTGTCTCTGCAGTCACCCAGCCCCTCCGCACCCCACAGCAAACCCAAACAAACACAATAGCAAGCCCCAGGTGGTCTCCACCACGAGTCTGCACCCAGGACTGATCAGGCAGCTGCGGTTTCTGTGGATGGAGAAGGCTTTTCATTTATTCATTCTCATACCCCACTCTGTCAGTCCATGTGTACTATAGTTTTAATTATTTTCCAAGTTCATTGTGGATAGGCTGTGAAGAAGATAAAAACAAAATTCCTGCACACAGGACCCTAAATAGCTCACAGTAGAATTGAGGCAGATTTGATGACCCCGGCGCAAGGAGATGTATTTGAGTCGTGTGCTGATGTGGGTGGGAGGGGAGGGAAGGAGGTGGGCGTCCCAGGAGAGGAGAATCTGAGCTGGACCCTGACTGAGGGCGCTCATGGGAAGGGAGGTCATCTCAGAGGCACCAGAGGACCTGGAAGGAAGTCCGTCCAGTTTGAACACCACCGACCCTCCTCCTGAAGTCGGCTTGTGGGAAGCACGCTGCTCTGCCGCCTCAGGGTTTCACTCAGCACAGCGGCCCTGGCCTGAGGACCCCGCTTTGAGAACCCCTGTGCAGTTCAGGAGCAGAGGAGAGGTCTGTGGAATTTATTCTTTTGCACGCTGCACCTCTCAGCCAGCAAATGTCTACTGTGCACCTGATGTGTGTCGGGTGCTGTGCCAGGTGCTGGAGATAGAGGACAGAACCAACCAGTTCTGGCGATGAAGTGGGTCTGGCTGACCGGGGAAGGAGCAAGTAGATGCCAGGCAAACATGTTGTAGGCTGGGAGAGGGGCTCAGAGAATAAGAGTACGATGGGGAAGATAGTCGAGGCAGGGGCTCATTTGTCCAGGTGTGGAGGGACATAGGAGAGGAGCTCCGCAAAGTGAACAGAGTGGTCCAGATGTGTGCAAGGAAGACTCCAGTGGAGGGGCTGGCACATGCAAAGGCCCTGGGGTAGTGCGCTTGGCTCTGTGAGGAGTGGACAGCACAGGGGAGGAACAGGACCACGTCACTCTGAAGTGACCTCCTCTCAGCGAAGCCACTGCTCTCCACAGCGACCCCGTGGGCCTCCACGTGGTCTGACAAAGGAGAGAAGCAGGTGTGTGCTTAGCGGATGAAGAGAGAAGCACCCCGGAGAAAGGGTGTCTGTGCCGTCCAGTACAGTGGCCACTGCGGCACACGTTTCATTAGAGCTGTTAATTAACGTTCAGTAAAACTCCACTCTTCATTCCGAAAGTCCCTTCTGAGGGTGCTGACCACAGGTGGGCAGAGTGAGGCGCCCTCAGCTGGTTTGTGAGAGTCAGAAGGGCGCCAGGTGCGGGACAGCGCCCCCTGGAGCTGGTCTTGCTCCAGTACCTCGCTTTGCCCACGGGTTGCAGTGATTGCTTTAGGGAGCAGCCGCCCGGAGCGCGAGACCTGACACTTGCTTCAAGACCAGCCCTACCTACGAGGCTGGTGTTTACCTCTCACCATGGCCCTGAGCCTCAGTGTCGGAATGCAGTGCAAGGAGGCTCCTAATGGCTTTGCTTGTGGACTTATGGGGCTGTCTGATCCTTTCCCTCGTCATCTTTCCCTTTGCCAGTAATCTAGGAGGTTTTACTCTTGAGAGATTTCTTTTTCCTTATTGGAGACTGTGCCAAGGCTGCTTTACCACTGAGCTCTATTCCACCCTTTTTATTTTTGAGATCAGGAGACACTAAGCTGTCCAGGCTAGCCTCAAACTTGCTATCCTCCCGTCTCAGCTTCCAACCAGCTGACATTATCTTTTTTTTTTTTTTTTTTTTTTGATACTGGTTGATTGAAACCAGGACCTTCACACTGAGCCACATCCCCAGACTTTTCTCTTTGTATTTGAGATGGGGTCTTGCTAAGTTTTCTGCCCAGGCTGCGTCTGAGCTTCTTATCCTCCTGCCTTAGCCTTTTAAATATGCATTTCTAAAACCAAAAAGTAGTTACAGAAAAGTACTGGAATTACATAAAGTACTGGAATTATTTTTTAACTTTTCATTTAGTAGATAGAAAATAAGTCTGTGGGGCCGGGGATTTAACTCAGTGGTTCTGGCACCTGCCCTGCAAGTACACGGTCCCTAGTTCGATTCCCGGTAACCATGTATCACCATGCTGGGTGTGGTGGCTCACGCCTGTAATTCCAGCACTCGGGAGGCAGAGGCAGGAGGATTGCTGTGAGTTCGAGGCTTGCCTGGGCTACACAGTGAGCTCAGGGCCAGCCTGAACTGCAAGTGAGACCCTGTCTCAAAAAAAAAAAAAAAAAAAGGAAGTCTGTGAGAGGTTTTGTGGCTTGTCCGAGTCCCCCGGCTTCACAAAACCAGAGTAGATGTGGCAGGCCAGACTCTCCTACATTTTCATCCTTCCTCACCTGGACATTTAAACTGCACGCTGACACCACATGGTTTACCTTATCTGAACCATTGTCTGCTTAACTGGAACAGCTCCAACTGTATCTTTGGGTCAGGAGCATTTAGCTTGTATTTGAAATTTACTTACTAAAAAGCAAGAAGAAGTCGGTGGAGCCACTCCCTGACTGCCCATCCAAAGCTGTTCAGCCTTAAATGAGGGACAGAGTGGGCTGGGGATTTAGCTCAGTGGTTCCGGTGCCTGTCTTGCAAGTGCAAGGACCCGGGTTCGATCCCCGGTAACCACATACCATACTGGGCGTGGAGACTCACACCCAGCAGCAACCAGTGCCACATACCACAGTGCCGGGCGTGGTGGCTCACGCCTGTAATCCCAGCACTCGGGAGGCAGAGGCAGGAGGATTGCTGTGATGTGAGTTTGAGGCTGAGCTCAGGGCCAGCCTGAACCACAAAGTGAGACCCTGTCTCAAAAAACAAAAAACAACAAAAAAAATAAATAAATAAAAATGAGAGACAGAGTGCAAGAGGATGAGGAAGTTGGCAAAAATCCATGCTGAAGTACGTGGAGAGTGGGAGGGGTTGCCAGCGCCTCCCGCAGGCTCCCAGTGAGCGAGTTCGAGTTCGTAGTCACTGTCCCCATAGCCTTCCCAGCCCCCGCCCGCATAGGCCCCCTCTCTTTTCTGTTTGGATTGGTCCTGGGAACCTCAGAGTCATAAGGTTTAGTTGAAGAAAAGGATTTTGGGGTGTTTGTTTCCTAGGAGATCTGATAAAAACTGGGCCCAAAACATGGGTGAGGAAAAATGGTTGGTGTGAACAAGGAACTGGTTTTTTACTTTTATGTAATTGCTTTTTGGTTTTAGAAATTCATATTTAATTTTTTTTTCATTTGGTACTGAAGATTGAACCCAGGGCTTTTATACTAAACTATATGCCCAGACCTTTTACATTGTTTATTTATTTTTCTGTACCAAGGATCAAACTCAGGATCCAGCGCCTGCGAGGCAGGTGCAGTGCCATTGAGCAGCATGTCCAACTCTATGTTTTTTGAGATAGGGTCTTGGTGAGTTGCTAAATTGCTCAGGATGAACTTGCAATCTTCCTGCCTCAGTCTCCCAAAGTTCTGGAGTTATAATTGTGGACCACCGTCCTTGAAAATATTTGATTTATTAAAGCCAAAAATGTAATCGTTTTTCTCTCTTGTCTTTTTAAGTTGAGCTTATATACGGTCTTTTTTTTTTTTTATTCACATAAGTCTAGCAAATTTTATCAGTCACCTATGAGGATAAGGAGCTCTTGTATGATGTTTGCTTCTAATTACAAACTTCACTGGTTGAACAGTACGGACAATTTAAATTATATTTATTTATCTTTATTTATTTATTTATTTTTGCCTTTTTATTTTAGCGTGCTGGTTATCAAACCCAAGGCCTTGTGCATGCTAGACAAGTTCTCTACCACTGAGGTATATCCTGGGCTCCTAGATTGCATTTATAAATTTGATATACAGGATTTTTAATATTAAACTCTAAATATTGATAAACAAACCTTCTTGCCTATTTATGTAATCCACAGAAACTCAAAAAACAAAGTTATAAACATGCTGAGCCCAAAGCTATTTTCTAATGTACCAAATTGAATACAATTTCAACATCAAATACATGTTTATGCAGGTTATTCAATTACATGTTTCAAGTGAGAGCTGAAAGGTGAAATCTTACTCTCCCTACCTTGTATAAGTTAGAAGAATATAAACCAAAGTACCCAAACACATAGACTGTTGAATTCAGAAACTAATACTGCAGGTTTAATTGTCATATCTATGTCTGTAGTTCATCCTACGTCTCCTTCCAATGTAAAGATGCTTTTATAGTTGCTTTTCTTGTGGCTGAGACAAAATACCCAACGCCCACGACTCCAAGGAGGAAAGGACTGTTTAGCTTACAGTGTGTAGAGGTTTCAGTCTATGATCTCAGCTAGTTCCAAGGCCGGGTGATCTACTGGAGGATAAACAGTTCATGGCAAAGCAGGGCAGGCAGAAGGAAAGAAAGCAGCTGCTTTCTGTTCCTTTATATTCCATTCAGGCTGCCGGCTTTTGGGTGGTGCCACCTATGCCCAGGGTGGGCACCAGGTATCCCAGCATCAGAATCTAATCCAGCCACCTTCAAAACTCACAACTTATGACTGCATGAGGCATGAGGTGGGGGGAACATCATGACAAATGCTGACTAAGGAGTGTAGTTTATCTCAGAAAGACTATAAAGGCTAAATAATGAAATAGGAGGGAGCCTGATTGCCTGAGGTTGTACAATGACCGGATTTCGGTGGGGTGCTCCCCAGCGGAGTGTCTTCTCACTATGCATCTATGAACCTCACTCATTTCATTATGTTGACTGTGTGACACTAGGGAATTTAAATTTGACTGTCCACAGCCATGTGCAGTGGTAAGGAGCTACTCTGTGGACCAACAGCTCCCCAGGGGACAGGTGTCTTAGTCAAAGGGTGCACTGCCTATGTGAGAGCTTCTGTTAGTGTGTGGGATTCAGTCTGGATTACTTTGCTCTACTTGGCCTGGAATCCTAACTCCTTTCCCTGTGGGTCAGGCCATGATAAGGCAGCAGACTTCAAGGTGACCCTCCCTAGATATTTTTGAGCACTATTGGAGTCTAAGGTCGAGTCTCTGCATCTGTTCAGGGACAGGAGTGGGATCTGAAAACTTTGTCCTGACTCCTCCCAGCCCCGATTCCTCCAATACAGTAGCTGCCAACTGTCTTTGTTTTTCTCCTTAACAAAACCATCCATCTTTCTCACTTTCCAGGAAATCTTATGATTCAAACTCTAGGTGCAAAGGGCATGCCCCTACCCTATAAGAATCGACTTGTTTTTTGTAGTTTTTTGAGACAGGGTCTCACTTTGTAGTTCAGGCTAGCCCTGAGCTCAGCCTGGAACTCACAGAAGTCCTCCTACCTCTGCCTCCCGAGTGCTGGGATTACAGGCGTGAGCCACCACGCCCGGCACTGTGGTATGTGGTACTGATTGCTGGTGGGCCTGGGTCACCACAGTCTTCATTGTTGTATGTGGTTACCAGGGATCGAACCTGTGCCCTTGCGCTTGCAAGGCATGCATTAGAACCACTGAGCTAAATCCCTAGCCCAAGAATCTACTTTTTGTACAGCGTACTCTGGTGAAGCACACAGAGAAAGACAAGTAGTATGTGCTTAGTGGCTGCAGTGGACCACGGAAGGTCATTTTAGAGGTACTGAAATTGTATTCAGTTTCGGTACCATTTAGCCTCAACATTTAAGATATGATTGAAAACTGCATTGACTGCTTAAATTGAAAAACATGTATTATAGTAAAAGACACACTGCCATTAATCACCCTCAAAACACTACCCCTCAAATGGGACATACTCATCCCATTGTTGTCCCCACCCTTAGAAGACGTTCTGGGAGCCCTCCTTTGTCAGTGTCTTTAGTTGTACTGTCATGGCTGCCTTGATATCCTGAATGGATTAAAAATACTCATTTTTAATGTTCATTTTGACTTTGGAGAAGAGCCATCTGGTGCTAGATCCAGTGAAAAGATGGACCGGGGCACACTGTGAAATTTTTTTTTTTTTTAAGACAGGGTCTCGCTTTGTGGTTCAGGCTGGCCCTGAGCTCAGCCTCCAACTCACATCACAGCAATCCTCCTGCCTCTGCCTCCTGAGTGCTGGGATTACAGGCGTGAGCCACCACGCCCGGCATTGTGGTATGTAGTGCTGGTTGCTGCTGGGTGTGAGTCTCCACACCCAGTATGGTATGTGGTTACCGGGGATCGAACCCAGGTCCTTATGCTTGCAAGACACATGCTGGAACCACTGAGCTAACTCTCCGGTCCCCACACTGTGAAATTTTATAAACTGGGCTTTCTGCTAGACGGCACTCAGCACCAACATCCATTGTGGTTTTGATCACACCTCGTAAGAATGAAAGAAGACGTCCAGAACCGCTTCAGAAAGTGATGAGAACGTGGGATAAATGTGTTCAGAGCGAGGGGGAGTGTTTTGAGGAGGATTTCTGGTGGTATCTCTTACTGTGTTACAGTTTTAAAAAAAATTATAAAAATCCACCTTGTAGTTTGATCAGACCATGTGTTGGTAAGTTCAGTTTATGAGGTAATTAGCTTCCTTCCAGCCAGTTCTGGGTGAACGTGAGTGTTACTATTTATTTCCTTTTCATGGAGGCACTTCCAGGTTCCTAAAAACTCGGAGCGCGAGGTAACTTGGGATTCAGGGTTGCGGAGGGGACTTGGTAACTCACCCCACTGCTACCCCGTTTCTGCGCCTCCTTTGGGGAGTGTAGGTTCCCCACACGTCACCTTAGCACCCTGTCCTGAATTTCAGCCCCCGTGGCTCCTGGATCTGCCCTTGTCACCTAACTGGCCCCGCAGAGCTCGCGCTGAGGAAGGGCAGCCTCTAAGAGGGCGGACTCGCGAGCCCAGGGCCGCGGTCTGAGCTTCGTGCCGCTCTCACAATTCCCCAGAGACCTCGTTTCAGAGAAATGAGGAGCCCCCAACCCCGGGAGATCTGGGGCTTGGCTTGGGCGGAACAAGGGCCCAGCGTGGATTTTTAACAAGCTCCCCAGGCGATTCGCACGTGGCAAGCTCAAGTTTGACAGCGCTGGACAGAAACAAGGGACAGGACGGGCGTGGGGGGGGCGTCGCGGTCCACGGCGCTCTGTGCCGCTGTTTCCTCACGTCCAAATGGCAGTAACTGGACTTCATCACTTCGTGCCAAGGGAGTGTGGGGGTGGCGCAGACCTGCTCGCGTGGGGTGGCTGGGAAGCCAGAGTGAGTCCGCACGCCCTTGGACGCCACATCCCCGCAGACCATTTCCTCCCACCAGACTCAGCTCGGGTTTCCCTACCTTGCGGTCAGCTGCAGACCAAGCCTTCCTTTTTATGGGGCCATTTACGACACAACCTGTAACACTCTGACAGTCACAGTATTAACAAAGTACTCAGCCTGCATGTGGTATGTGCCAAGCACAGTCCCTGGCAAATAGTAAGTGCTCACTAAAACTTCGCTATTATTACAACTATGAATATATTATTGTGTCACAGTATATTAATAGTAGCATTATTAGGAGGCTGGGGGAAGGAGAAAGAGAAGTAAAAAGAATTAAGATATGTTATTTATACATAACAACTCCCCGCGATGACTGTCATCATTATATAATGCAAATGTATACCAGTAAGCCTTAAAAAAACAGAGTATTACTATCATATGTAATATATGCCATATAACTACTGTTATATTTGAGGTTACACCATATAACACATATAATGTATCACCTCATCTGTCCTGTGCACTGTACAGTATAAGGACAAGTTACTATCACCCGTGTGTATTTATACTGTGTTAGGGGGTTATGCTTGAGCCTGCCATCCAGGAAGTAAGTGCTCGTGGACTGTATGAATTCTTGTTCCAGTCATTTGTTATATGCATGAGCAGTAACAGCAGAGGAAGAAGAAAAGGCGTCAGCACATGGAGGCTTTGACGGAGCATCTGGCAGCGGGCCGTTCAGCATCCCTGGGCCCCCTGAACCCGCGAGTGAGGTGTCCTGTTCTCTCTGCCATCTGGGCTGGGGAAGGTGTGTCCCCCAGGCTCCAGCGCTGCCACTGCAGGGACTTTGCCTATGGATGTAAATACACTGGCTTCTTGAGACCGTCTGAGTCAAATAATTCTCTCCCCTGTCAGCAGGCCCCACCAGCCAGGGATGTTATGACAGTGGTCTCCCTGGCAACCGCGGGAAGGCGCTGGGCCTCTGGCTGCGTCTGCAGCTGCGGTGATTTCAGTACCCTGGGACAGGTCTGATAACCCCAGAGCCCTGGCTGCCCAGCCAGTGACCGAGTCCTGCTCGTGCTGTTCCTGCTCGAAAAGGAGTTCAGATTTCTGCCTAGAGATCTGATGCCCATTTCCAAGGATATTAGTTTCCTGAAAGACCGAGAAAAACGTATTGGGCGCTGAATGTGTGCCAGGCACAGCTCTGATTGCTGGGAAGACAGGCCAAGCCCGTGTTGTGCCCAAGCTGACAGTCTGATGGGTGTGTGGCGGTGGTGGGGTGTAACCATGGAAACCAATAAACAGGACAATTTGTGCGACAGCAAAGTGCTACCAAGGAAAAAAAGCCAGGTGGTGTGATGGTGACGTTTGGGGGTGGTAGGGAAGAGGAGACACACACCTGGAGGATGGCAGCGTGCCATTGGTGCCAACAGCTGGCAGGAGTGGGCTCTGGCCACTGGATGAAACAGATGGCAGGCCAGGCCCTCTGGGTTCAGGAGTAGTGAAGAGACAGCCGCAGTGACAGGGGGCTGCCAGGGAGTCCTGGGGCGCAGGGGCTGCAGAGCCTGCTTCTGTATCCTTCCCGAGCCTCAGTTTCCCCATGATGATGAGAGATGAGCCCTTACACCGCTCCCGGAGCCTTGTGAGGGGGTCCGTGCACAGCATCTGCGTGCCACACGCCATGTTCCTTCCAACTGTTGTGGGCTCTGCTCTGCTGTTACTTGGAGCCCCCTCAGGGTGTGGGCATGGGCGGGGCAAGCCGGGCCCTGTGGACTCACCTCCAGCTCTCTGGGTTTGTCTTGGTTTGGATTCTGAGTGCAGAGTTTCCTGTCTCTCATTAGGGATTTCAGACACAATTATTTTTAGCTCCATCACGTCTTGAATTTTATATACATATTTTTTTGTTTATGCTGCTATATTTGCCATCATGCTAATACTGTAATAGGCATGGAAGGTGCTTAGGTGGAGCCCGGCCTGCAGAAATTGTCCATCTCCTGTGGAAGGTGCCACCCTGCCCCCTGGTGTGTAGGTGGGGATTTGCTCCCAGGGTTCTGCTCTGTCCCAGCTGGGCCACCCAGGAGCCTTCTGAGTGGGGCTGTGCTGTGCCCGAGGCCCGAATGAGCCCAGTGCAGTGCTGCACTCCAGCATCTGAACCTGGTTTTCGGCCCTGCTTTTATTGCCTTTGGGTCCTGGCTTCTCTGAACAGCATATTGCTCTCACTGTGGAATAATTCTGTCTGCGGAGTAGTGTCTGATCCTCATAATCACTGGGAAGCTGGTTGATTTTGCAGATTCCTAGGCCTTGTCCCAAAGTCACTGAATTAGGATTTCTAGGAGAAGGGCTTGGATGTTTGATTTTTAAATAAACACCCTCAAATATTTCCAGAGTCTTCAAATCCAGAAATTGGGGAAAGAGAGAAATGACATTAAGAGAGTCTAATACCTTGGGAGAACTATGTAAGTGCCGTGGCGCTCGTTTCCTCATCTGTAAAATGGGGCTATTACTTGCACTGTCGGGAAGATTTGCTGGAAATAAATCTGTGAAAAAATTGTATGCTTGTAAAGTGTGTAGCAGAAAGTCTGGCACATATATACTGCGTGTGTAAAACTTACCAAGGTGGCTGATATTGAAGATGACTCGTGTATATCTTTGCTGTTAATAAATGTCTGCTCATTGTAAGATTTGCAACTAATTACATAGATCACCAATCCCCAGGTTTTTGACACCAGGGACTGGTTTTGTGGAAGACCATTGTCCCACCAGGAGGATGGGATGATGGTTTCAGGATGGTTCTAAGGAGATTGAAACCCCCGTAACATCACACGCGCCGTTCCCCGTAGGGTCTGCACCCCTCTGAGAATCTCAGGCTGCCGCGGACCTGACAGGATCAGGGCTCGGAGGGTAGCTCCTGAGAGATGGGCTTTACCAGCTCCCCGCCCACCGCCTGTGTGCGGCCTGCTTCCTCACAGGCTTTAGTGATGCCTGTTATGGATAAGACAAGCTTGTAGGAAAATTAGAAGCAAGTCTCGCTTGTAATAGCTGAGAGATACAGCTGCTAACATTTTCGAGAGTTTCCTTCTTGTGTGTGTGTGTGCGTACATTTTATGTTCAGAAAATGAGATCTCACTATCTCTGTTGTCTCGGTGGCTGTGCTGTTTTCTTGCTGGTGGATCATGATGTTCTCTGTGCGTCAGTGAGTGAGTTTAATGGGCTGGGGGTGGCACTCAGTGTACAGTACTTCTCTGGCCCGCCCAAGGCCCTGGGCTCCATCCCCCGCCCTCCAGAAACAAAAACAGAGTTTGTTAGACTTCAGTTGCAATCCCAAACACAGCTGGATGTGTTTGTCTCAGTTATTTAACCCTTGCAGCCAGGTGTGGTGGGGCACATCTGTAATCCCAGTCCTGAGGAGGCTGAGGCAAGAGGGTCGCTACAAGTACGAGGCCAGCCTGGGCTGCATAATGAGACCCTGCCTCAAAAAACCCAGAACGGAACACATTTAACTCTTCCGGTCTCACACTCCTTTGTGGTCAAAGGACAGAGATCACACGTATGATCTTGGGGCGGTTGTGAGGGGAAGTGATTCCTAGATGCCTGTCCGGCGCTTGGCCCGGAGTGAATGCCTGTTGATGGCGGCTACTCTGTAACACCCTCTCCCGGACCTGGTGGAATCAGCTGTGGAATCTCAGAGATGTGACCCACCCACTTCCGGTCAGCCTCCGGTCAGCTTCCTGGGTTGTCAGTGCACTCGTGCAGCCCCAGACATGAATTCGGTCCCCTTGTGCCTGGGGGTTGGGGGCCGGAACCCTGTGCTTCCCTCGTTGCCAACCTTCCTCCAGCTCCCTCTCCCCATTCCTCAGGTACCTGTCTCAGCCTCTGGGGCAGGTGACAGGACAGGATCTTTGTCCCTGAGTGGCCCTGGAGACCCCTTCCCAGAACCCAGGACTCCTTCAGCACTTCAGACACAGTGTGAGGACAGAGAGGGCTCAGCCCATTGTGTATAAAGACATCATGTTGTGACGTCTTAGCAGGCTGGTGAGTGAAGGTGACAGAAGCCCCGTTTTATTTTTTTGCAGCACTGAGGATTGAACTCAGGATCTTTGTACTCACCCAAATACCCGGCCCCTTTAAAGTGTTTGTTACTGCTGTTGTTTTAAAATTTTGAGACAGAATCTTGCTAAACTGCCCAGGCATCTAACTTGTAATCCTCCTGCCTCAGCCTCCTAGAGTGCTGAGATTAGAGCGAGCATCACCGTGCCGAGTTATGTTCCTATTTTATACATGAGAACATTGGAAGCTGCAGACAACTGCAGTGACTTGCTGAATTCCGGGGGCAAGAGTTCAGACACTCACGATACCCAGAAGACTTCCGGGATCAGTAACGTCCTTGGCTGCCCTGGGCAGGCCTGATTTCTAGCTTTCCAGTTCTGAGGGGAGGGACCGGGCCACCTCACTGTGTGGCTCCCTGGTAACGGTGCAGTTTTGAAATCAAGCCCTGTGCTGTGCATCCCAGCAAGAGGATTTAAACTGTCAAAGCCTCAGTTTCCTGGTCCACAGAGTGGGCTTGGAACACCAGCCTCATGCCCACCTGGACTGAAGACAAACCCGCGCGTCGGAAGTGCCTGCCCCTCAGCACCTGCGACTGGAAGCGCTTGGGAATGTCAGCTGCTGGAAAATGGCCATTGACCAAGCTGCGTCCTGAAAGCCTCACAGAGCTGCTTCCCTCGGGGGCTGCTGCCCCAAGTCTCAAGGATCCCTGGGGCGGAAGACTCAAAAAGACGAGGCAGATATATGGGAGCTGCCTGAATGGGAAAAGTGGGCTCCAGTGAGCTAAGCTGCATTCTAGGCGATGCCATTTCTGTGGAAGAACGAGAAGTCCCACACAGAAGCCACCCACGGTTCTCACCGGGCCCCTGTGTGCCTGCGAGGGCATGGAGCTTTGCACAGAGGGTGGGACTCCCCTGCTGCCGGGAGAAGGGGCCCGACTGGGGAAGGGCCAGCTTAGGCCTCATCAGGAGTTCATATATATATACACGTATATATGTATACACACACACACACACACACACACACACACACACATTTGTTAAATAATGAAAGTAAGAGAAAGAAATACATTTGCTCATTAGTTATCCTTTATGTGTCATGAGTTTTGGAATTAGACCTTTCTTTCTTTGCTTTTTGACACTGAGGACTGAGTCCAGGATTATTGTGACTGGTGTATAGCACTTTACTTTTTATTATTTCACTGATTTCATTTGCCCTTCCATATCTCCAGAGAGCTCTTTTATCCTTTAAGGTATTCAGTGTCTTCATTATAAATGAATTATAATGCAAGAAAAATTGTGAAGGTCCTCTCTCTTCAGTACAGTACATACAAATAAAGTGTCGAGGAAGAATTTATAAGGACTTACCAGACAAAGTAACATTTGAGGTAGCCTTTGGAGAAAAAGTCAGATTTGCCTAAGTTGATGGTATGGTGTATTAGTTACAAATCCCAGTAGCGCAGCATAGCAAGTGTAAATCTCAGTGGCGTGCAGCGTAAGGATTTATTGACAAGGCATGTAGAGTCCCTGACAGGGGGCTCTTCTGATCTTGTCTGTCCTCTGTACCCAGTGGGCCAGGCAACAGGTCAGCTGAGCTAGGATGGCCGGAACAGGGATACCTGGAAATGCTTGACTCTACTCTCTGCAGTCTTTTACCCTGCCACTGACGAGCCAGGGCCCCTTCTCAGGCAGGTAGCAATACAGGCCTCTTCCTATTGGCTGAGCCAAGTCACATGGCCAGTTTGATGGGGATGGGCACAATACAAAGGCTATGGATACTGGAAATGTGAAGGATTCAGTGAAGGACATCCAGAGAGGAGGAGCCTGAGCAGAGGGGCAGACAGGTGACATTCACAGTGATGTGCTTAGGGAATCACCTGGAAATGTTTGAGACGAGGAAGGATAAATGGGGTAGCGGGGAGCCTGAATAATGGTCTGAGGAATTTAACACCGTAGCCATGTTTCTCAGACATTCCCTGGGTGTCACTACCACCATTTTTTTGGGGGGGCGGGGCGGGGAGAGTCCTATCTGTGTATTTCCTTTAGTTAAGCCCAATTTAAAACAAACGAAACAAACATGTGGGCTGGGGATTTAGCTCGGTGGTTCGGTGCCTGCCTTGCAAGTGCAAGGGCCCGGTTCGATCCCCAGTAACTACATACAACAATGCTGGGCATGGAGTCTCACACCCACCAGCAATCAGTCCCACATGCCACAGTGCCGGGCATCATGGCTCACAGCTGTTATTCCAGCACTCAGGAGACAGAGGCAGGAGGATTTCTGTGAGTTTGAGGCTGAGCTCAGAGCCGGCGTGAGCTACAATGCGAGACCCTGTCTCAAAAAAAAAAAAAAAAAATGTGTACTTAAAAGTCAAACTTTGTACAAGCATTGTAAATGGAAAATGAGTTCCCTCGCCATAAGTGAAAGGTGTTTGGGGAAACAATACAATAAAAACCAAAGTATAATTAAATTGCATTTCACAGCATTACCGGCCGAGCTCTGAGTCCGGCCGCTGTCTGATGCCAGCCCCTTTACTGCGGACAGGGGGTGTTTGGGGACGGCCGTGCTGTGCTCCTGCTGGTCAGCTGCTGAGCGTGGCCTCCTTCACCAACACCACACCGCTCTGAACACTCCTCGAAGGACACGAGGCCAGCGTCCCTGGTTTTTTAAGGACGCTGCCTCTTGTTCTTCATTTTCCTTTAATAAATTGCAGTGGCATCGTTATTATTATTATTTTAAAGAGACCAGATCCTTATTTCCTTTGCGGTATTTGAAATGCAACACAGGCACACAGAGGCACAGAATAATAAATAATATAACCACATTTATTCAGAAGAAAAGACTGAAGAAAACCGTAAAAGTGGAGAGTACAGTGTGTAGTTATTGTTCATGAAGTACACATGTATTAAATAATTTCTTTCAGTTATATAGTTAATTAAATCATATTAATCTCAAACTGAGGATTTCAATAATGACTTAGGAAAGCTCAGAGTGTTGTTTTTAAAATCTAACTAAAAATGCATTCTCATGCACTGTCCCTTTCATCTGTAGTTTTTCAAATGTGAAGACAAAAATGACTTTCTAAAAAGTTAATTTTATTGGCACATTTTATATCTGCATAAATATACATATATATATACATATATATATATCACATGCATCATATAGAATTTGTACCTGTATATGATACATCTTGATTCTTTCTCTCCCTAGTCCTCTCTCTTCCTTTTAATCTCTTCCCCTCCTTATTTATAAAAACTTTGTTTCCATTTTTTTCTCTTCTTTTTTCCATTTCCTCTCCTTCTTTCTCTTTTCACCTTCCCTAGATTCCCTTCCCATTGAACGTTTTCTTCCTATTTCATAATATCTATCTATCTATCTATCAAAATTATATATTTTGGACAGGTGAAAAGAAAGAAGGAACATTAGAAAGAAAAGATGAAAACAAAGTTTATCTATATAGGGGAGGGGTTCAAAGGTGGGCAGGGGAATGGGAAAAAATAAAAACCAAGATATATTATGTAGCTCCAGGAATTTAGCTCAGTGGTTCCTGCGCCTGCCTCACAAGCACAAGGTCTGGAGTTTGAACCCTGGTACCCCTTCAAAAAAAAAAAGATATATCATCTACAGGTACAAACTCTCAATGAGTAATGAGATAATAAGTTGTACCTAAAATGTACCAATCAATGCAATAAAAATTATACATCTTGGCTTTTGTTTACAGTTTCAGTTTCTTGTACCAAAGAACCTATGCAATATTTGAACATATATGTCCGATTTGTTTCACTTAAGAGTATGGTCTCAAGATACATCTATTTACCTAGAAACGTCTCAAGCTTATCTTTCTTTATGGCAGAGTAGTACCCCACAGTATAAAGAACCACATCTTCTTTATCCATTCATTGGTTAATGGGCATTTGGGCTGTTTCTAATATTTAGCTATTACAAACTGTGCCACTATAAACATGGGTGTGCATATATTGCTGTGGTATGATGCTTTTAATTCTTCTGAGATGATATCAAGAAGAGGGGTACCTAGGTTCAAATGGGACCTCTAATCCTAGTTTTTGAGAAATCTCTACAGTGATCTCCACAGTGGTTGCGCCAGTCTACATCCTCACCAGCGGTGGAGAAGGGCTTCTTTCCCCACAGCCCCAGCAACATTTGTTTTTACTGATTTCTTCATAGAAGCCATTCTTCCTGGAGTGAGACAGAAAATCAGCAATGATTTAATTTACATTTCTCGAGTCACCAGTGATGCTGAATATTTTTTCATATATTAATTTGCCATTTCTACTGTCTGAGAAGTGTCTGTGCATTTCCAATATGATTGACTTTTAAAGAATATTATTTATTTTAAAACTGATTTAATTTTGATTTTTAACAAAATGCTTTTTCTGGATACTAGTAATTAGTAAATTTGGGTCTAACCCCAGCAAGCTAATTGTTAAAGGTATTGTGAATTGTACTCACTGCCTCAAAGAAACAGCATCCTGTCAGTGTCCAGAGAGCCTGGATCTTAGTGACATGGCTTCTTTTCCACGTGGTAAGGAAAGTTACAATCCTAGGAGGACCCCTTTTTTTTGGTCTTAAAATTTAATAGATTCAATGTAAGGAGTAATCGTTGTTAAATACAAGGTTCATATCTAAATCTTTTTTCAGATACTCAGGGTTGGCTCTGATTGTACAGAATATGTTGGGAGATGAACTCTTGAAATTCCAAGAGCCTAAATAGTAGCTGGTGTACGGTTGATATTAGTAATTATTTGGTGACAAACCCAAGGTTATATCTGTGCAGTGTGTGGACAGGATACCCAAACTAATTCTTTAATTAAAGATATTCTATTAAAAAAAAAACCCCAAAGTGATATATGCTTATAATAAAATTTAAAATAGTGTTGTTTATAGAATACTGTATAGTTTTTGTGTTCTGTCATCAAATTGCTAATGGCAAATAGATATTTACTACACATATTTTTCTGTGTATTTATAAACATTATCGACATGTATAATTTTGAAAATATAAATGTGATCATATTATACAATGTCTTTATGTATGCTTTCCCCCAGGAGAAAAAAATCTTGGAGATTTTCCCAGATCAGTATGTGTTAATCTGCCTTATTTTAAACTTTTATGCTGGTCGATTCTATAGATGTGCTATGGCTTATTTATATTTCGTTTTTCTATTGATCTTTTTTTTTGGTTGTTTTCACATTTTAAAATTAGCAAACTAAGCTGCAACAGCCAGCCAGCCTTCCACCCTGAGGACATACGTGGAATAATTATTTTGTAAGAGGAGATTCTTGGAAATGAGATTTCTGAAATTGAAATACGTGAATATTAAAATCTTGAAGTTCTAGCCCAGCCTGGGTAACTTGGAAAATTAATGAGATTCTATTTCAAAAGAAAATTTAAAAATAAATAAAAAAGGTCCAGGGTGTAGCTCAGTGTAGAAGTTCTGAGTTCAGCCCCTAGTACTGGAAGGAACGCGTTGGGAGGAATTTTCTAGCCAGTCACCTGCAATGGCTTCCTCAACAGGCTCCCACAATCCTCTCTGCCACGTGAGGAAGCATGGGGCAGGTTTCACACAGGTTCTATGTACAGACTGCACTGTGCTTTGTGAGAGCGTCCCTGGAGCTGGTACGTATGGAGGTTTCTCAAACTGATGCCCGTTCTTGAGTAGTGCCAAGCCAATCGGAACCTGGACGTGAGAAATAGGCGACACCCATTCATGACATTTCCGGTTATTGCTATAGAGAAGGAAACAGGAAAAGCAGACCAACCCTAATCTCAACTTGGAAGGTCACACCTGCTAACACTTTGCTCCATCGCTCTGCGCGCTTTTTCTAGGCCTCTCTCCACAGGTAGTTTTATAAATCCACATCCTGTTATTTTGAATGACACACTGTCATACAGATACCTTGTGACGGGTTTATATCATTCTCCGGTGCTGCAGGGTTCTGTGATCTCCAGTCTTTCAAGCTCTTGTGGGTGAAGAGGGGCAGCTTCAGGACAACCCTTAACTACACCTCTGGGATAAAGTCCAGGGCAACATCGTCCCTTAGCCATGGTAACAAAGAACCAGATGGAAATGATTTTAATAGCACATTCTCTCCCAGTGTGTCCCAAATATTATCCCTTAATCATGTAATCAGTATAAAAATATTAATGATTTTTTTGCTAGTACTGGAGACTAAATCCAGGAACTGAGCTAACTTCCCTATCCATCTTTTTATTTATTTTTTTACCCAACTTATTTTTATAAAGGGTGTTGCTAAGTTACTAAATTGTTCAGGCTGGGCTTGAACTTTTGATCTTCCTGCCTCAGCCTCCCAGAGTGCTAGAATTTCAGGTGTGTGTTGCCACAACCAATTCAGTGTCAAAATTCTTAAATGTGATGACCGATCATTGGTTCATGGTAATTTTTATTTTTTCTATCTCTCATTCTCCCATTCATTCATTCATTCATTCTTTCTTTCTTTCTTTTTTATTTTTCTTTTTGTGGTACTGGAGGTCTGCAGGGCCTTTCCACTGAGCTGCTCTATTTTATTTTGAGATAAGATCTCACGAAGTTGCCTAGGCTGGGCTAGAACTTGTGATCTTCCTGCCTCAGCCTCCAGAATGCTGGGATAACAGTGGGTCCTCACTCGGATAACTGTGTTCGATTTTAATGCTATTTGATGTCCCCAAGACTTTGAAGCCCAATGTGTATCTTACACACACACATCTCAACTTAGTGGTTTTTATTTGGTTTGGTTTATGTGTTTATTTTTGCTATCAGGCCTTGAAAGGAGGATCTTGTGTGTATTAGGCAAGCACTTTACAACTGAGTTACACCCCTTGCTCTGTGCCTTTCTTTCTTTCTCTCTTTTTGTCTTTCTTTCTTTCTTTCTTTCTTTGTTTTTTGAGGATAAGATCACACTGCACTGCTCAGGCTGGCCTCGAACTTGTAAGGTCCAGTGGTCCTCCTGCCTCAGCCTCCCCTGTGGCTAGTACTACAGGCACATGCCATCATAACTAGCTCACTTTAGTACTGTTCTCCCAAGGCAATAAAATTATATTTAATAGAAAAAATTTACACTGGTTTGGATTTTCATGAAATCCAGGAGGGAGCCAGGTGACGGAGAGAGGTGTGGAGGAGGCGAAGGGGAAGTAAACAGAATTAAAATGTGTTACGGCTTCCCATGACCAAAGTATTCTTTATGCACTGCCAACATATGCTAATAAAATAAAAAATTAATGTAAAACAAAGAAAATAAAATGTAAAAAAAAAAAAAGAAATACAATGAAGAAGCCTATTCCTTGGTCAAACCAGCCACATTCTCGGTGCTCAGTTGGCCGCAGGTGGCTGATGGGCTATCGTTTTGGACACGTCGTCTGAAGGGTAAATCAAGGTCACTCTGGCTTCTTGGTGTCAGTGACCGGAGCAGAAGTGAGGAGGGGCCAACCCCAAGACGAAAACTGCGGGCGGAGAGGATTGAGCCCGGGATTTAGGCAGAAGCAAGCCGGCGAAGTGAAGGCAGAAGTGATTCCGCCATCCCTTTTTCCATGGTGCAAATTTGAGTTTGAACATGTGCTCTAAAACATTTTAGCAAGACGTTTAAGTACATTTAACACATAATTAAAATTTAATAATGGCTTTTGAGTTAAAATTAATTTTACTGATAAATAAAATAATAGCTACTATCCACTCTTGATGTGCCTGTGCCCCAGTTCAGTGGGACCGTCATGATCACACTTTA
The DNA here is from genome assembly GCA_004026965.1 of Petromus typicus. NCBI lineage: Eukaryota > Metazoa > Chordata > Mammalia > Rodentia > Petromuridae > Petromus > Petromus typicus. The sequence goes on along the minus strand of PVIR01001227.1, from coordinate 55,028 downwards.
CATTTTATACCCCAAATGATTTTCACTTGAAATCTCAATTTAGGCTTTAGGGAAAGTATTCTTTTTTTTTTTTTTTTTTTAATTCTTCTACCGGGCCAAGGATTTAGCTCAGTGTTTCCAGCGTCTGCCTGGAAAGCTCAAGGTCCCAAGTTTGATCCCCGGTAACCACGTACCACAGTACCGGGCATGGTGACTCATGCCCGTAATTCCAGCACTCGGGAGGCAGAGGCAGGAGGATTGCTGTGAGTTCAAGGCTTGTCTGGGATACATAGTGAGTTCAGGGCCAGCCTGAACTACAAAGTGAGACCCTGTCTGAAAAAACAAATTCTCCTACTAAAATTCCTTCCTTTCTTTTGTGCTACATTAAGCTACATTGCCATCACCTTTAAATATGTTTTTGATTTTCAGACAGTGCCTTGCTAAGTCACTTTTGATCTTCCTGCCTCCGATTGAATGAAAACTGTCTGGCCTATTGGTACCACAGGGCAGTGTTCTCAGATATTTACAAAATTCTCATGTTTAGCTTGTGGTTTATTTTCCCACTTGTGTAACCCATTTTTCCTACACAGGTACAGAAATCCACACAAAATAAATATACTTTGTGTCCCTCTTTGAACATGTTCTTATTTTTTCAACACAATTTTCCAAATTTTTATCCTTTTCCTGCCGCAGCCCCGGAATGAGCTATTTCTCCAAAGGCCACTGACACCGCTGAGTGGAAAGCTGTATTTAGCAGCCTTGGGGCCGGTCTGACCCGCTCCCCAGAGGGCACCTCCTCTAGCGGCTAGCTAAGTCCCTTCCTATTTTCCTTACTGTTCTTTGTTAAGGACCCACCTGACCTTTGCCAGCTCCTCAGTCTAAAGTCTTGTTCCATCTTCCTCTACTTTCTAATGAAACCCTTTTCCTGAAAAAGAAGAAGAAAGAACAGAAGCAGCAGCCAAGGTCTGGGCTCTAGGTGTACGTGTTGTTCCTGTAATGTTATTGCTTCCAGTCTCCTTCATGGACAGCCTACATGCTGTTTGTGTGAAGCATGCATGTGGACATACATAGCCACATGCTCATTAGCATTTATTTGAATATGTGTGTGGATTGGGAAGCGATACCTCCATTCCCAACCCAGCATCATGGGGTCAGTGCCAGCCATTCCCTTCTATATTTGTATTGCTTTTTTTTTTTTGAGACAGGGTCTCACTTTGTAGTTCAGGCTGGCCCTGAACTCAGCCTCCAACTCACATCACAGCAATCCTCCTGTCTCTGCCTCCTGAGTGCTGGGATGACAGGCGTGAGCCACCACGCCCAGCACTGCGGTATGTCGTGCTGATTTCTGCTGGGTGTGGGTCTCCACGCCCAGTATTATATGTGGTTACCGGGGAACTGAACCTGGGCCCTTGCGCTTGCAAGACAGGTGCCGGAACCACTGAGCTAACTCCCTGGCCCTGTATTGCTTTTTCCAGAGAGGGATAAAGAATAATCCTCCATCTATTTATTTATTTGCTCCCTCCATGCTCTTCTCGTCTCCCAGCCCCTTTGGCCTCCTGCCAGCTTGACGCTGTCTTCTGGCAGGACCGTGTTCATATCCTACCCCACTGCCTGCCTTGTGTAGATTCCACTTACTTCTGATTTATGAAATTGCTTCATTGTTGGCTCTCCTATACCTTCTGTACATTTGGGGGTCCCTGGAGGTAATTTGTCACCTACTTCTATTGAAAATGTAGAATATGCACTGCTGGCTTTGGTGCCTTTGTGCCTATTTTCCTAAGGATCAAGAGAGGTCCTTCCACGGCTGACATTTCAGAATCCAGTTTGTTTTTTCATCTTTGGTAGAAATATTTGGAATATTTCTTTCCTGCCGCTGGCCTAAGGCGGTGGTAACACAAGCTCGTGGGTGATGGCAGGTTGGGCCTGGCCTAGCGGTCGGCTGCAGTGAGGAGCAGCCGTGCAGCCCCTCCATGCCCTCAGCCTCCCCAGGAACCTCAGTTTGGGGTTATATGTGAAGGGTTTATATACTTCACTGTCAGCAGCTAATTCTAATGCCTGACAAGGGCTGAGTGGACCTACATATATGTGCACGGGCGAGTTCTGTCTGGGAGCTGGTTTCGTTCGTGTCCCTCACGTACCCTTGTGACCTTTGACCTTAACCTCTGACCTCATCAGCCCCACTTGGTTTGCTTATCTTGTCCACCTGAACCCCATAAGCTCACAGCCATTTCAAAATGGCAAGAGGTCGTTCTCAGTGGCTCTGGGGCTCACCTGTTATCCTTGACCCCAACATGGCTGCTGATCAGGTCTGGGCCAGGCGCAGCCTCACCTGAGCTGTGTGGATTCAAGGGGCCGAGAAGGAAAAGTGCAGTGTTCTTTTCAGGAAAGGGGAGAAGCAGCAGACACCCCACCATTATCCCCTGCTCCAGTCTTGTGATCCTCATCTTCTGGAAATGTCTTCCTGATAGATATTGATTCGTGGAGCTTTGAAATACTGCCAGCATCTAGTCCCTAAAGATTTCAAATTTTGTTTCATTTAATTATCTTTATTAAATATTTTTTAGATGACACAGATGATGTTTTCTAGGTAACTACTGAAACCATGCAGAAAACTATATGGAAAGACACATATAGACATTTTGGTTTTCTCCCTGCTTTATCCTTCCTTGTCTTTTCCTCTACTTGGACATTCACATCCTGCTTTTCTTCTGGAGTGTTGCTAGGTTTTACACAACTCGCCATGAGATCCTCCTTTCCCCTGTCTTGACATCCCTCCAAGTGTGGGGGTGCAGGTCCCTCTCGTTGTAAAAGGGCTTGTTAACTCGTGAGTCCTTGTGTGTGACTCGAGGAGTCTAGTGATGCCTGAGTGCCGAAATAAAATGTCCCTTCTGCTGTGTCCCTAGCTTCCCTTCTCCCGACAGAATCAGACAGCGTTTGAGAAACACTCTGCTTTTACAAAGTTATGTAGGTGGAAACATTTCCCATGGGAATAGGGCACTGTTTATTTTTATTTATCAGTGCATCATAGGGACTGTGTGGGGTCAGTACTTAACATGCTTTGTAGTTTATTTTCCAGCTGCCTAGAGTTCCTGGGTGTGGCTGTAGCATCATTTCTTTGATGCCTTTCCTGCCATTGGCCCTGAGAGTGTTTGCAATCTTTTGGCATCAAAAATAGGACTATAAGAAAATGTCCCTTGGGCCCAGATATTTTGCATGGGATAAGGATCTATTGAAGGAGCTCGTAGAGGTGGCTTTGATGGGGCCAGGAGATGTGTAATGAAAATGTAAATGCATACAGCTAAACATGCCCCACCAAAGTAGTCCTCATGAATTTCAGTCCCATCTCTACCCCACAAAATGTTGGAGCATATTTGCCCATTTTCACCAGCATGGTGTATTTGGGAGATTCTGTTGCTAAAATAAAATGGTAGAGGCTCAATACTTTAAAAAGAAAGAAGGTTTTTGGGCTCATGATTCTGGTGGTTGAAAGGCCCAGTCAGCTTGGTCCTGGCTATGTCGCGCCATGATGAAAAAGCAGAAAAGGAACCAGCGGCTTGAAGAAGAGACCAAGCCTGGGGGTCAGGGGCTGTCTGTCTAACCCTCCAACAACTTGCTCTTGAGGGAACTAACTCCATTAATCTGTTCTGAGGGTCGGTACCCCAGGATGAGTCACCTCCACCGGGACCACCTCTTAAAAAGACCCAGCATGACATGGGACCAAATGTGTCTTTACAGACAGAACACTCTGACCGTATTAGACCCACGGCCAGTGGAAACTGGATCTCATTGTAACTGTAGTGGGGTGGGTTCGGCCTCTGCTCCCTGTGGAAGTCATCTGAACGTGTCCTTGTCTTCCTCTGTCCCTGCAGAGCAAGCTGGTGAAGTACTTCAGCCGGCAGCTGTCCTGCAAAAAGAAGGTGGCCCTGCAGGAGCGCAATGCCGAGCTGGATGGCTTCCCCCAGCTCCGGCACTGGTTCCGGATCGTCGACGTGCGCAAGGAAGTCCTGGAGGTGACAGAGGTGGCCCTGTGCCCTTTGACCCCGACCCTGACCCTGACCCGGACACCACAGCCACCCCTCTGCCACTCCTCCCTGGACGGCAGATCTTTAGCTGAGCTCAGCATAGCTGGTGGCACATTGGGCCCTCAGTACAGTCGGTCCGGGTGAAGGTGGCCAGGGACGCCGTGTGTCCACACTGTTGTTGAGGCTGTGATCGGGGATCAGCTGAGCCCCTTCTTACCAGCGTCAGGGACCCCCAAATCACTTCACCTCCTAGGGCGGCACAGAAACATTTTATATCAGATCGCCACTAGCCACGGGTGGCTATGGAGCACTTGAACTGTGGTTAGTGTTTGTGACCAGAAGCCCATGTCAGATGGCACTGTCTCGGAGTGTTGGTCTGCCCATCTTTACACACTGGTTGGGACCGTCCTCTCTGTTTAAGTAGCTGGCACGATAGAGTGAGATGGTCCCTACAGAGCGTTCGTCCCGTGGCCTGCCAACTAACACGCTCAGCACACGTCAGCAGGCTGTCGCTGACAACTTCTGAAGCACAGTGGGGACTTGTGCCCGTAAAGCCAGGCTGGAGAGTCCTGGCTCTCCGTGTCCGCCCTCAAGCTGTCAGGGATCCAGGAGCTGGGCCCAGCCGCTGCCAGGGATGCCCACTCACTTCATATCATGGTCTTTGGTGCCCGGCACCGAGCTGAGGCCTTTGCAGGAAGGGTCTCAACCACTGAGACTTTTCATGATGCTCTAGTGCTTCCCTGTTGTCCCCGCTCCACAGAGGGCTCGCCGAGGCTCAGAGGTAAAGGGGCCTGTCCTGCTGTGGCATGGGCAGTGGAGTCCAGCTTGGGCAGATGCCCGAGCCTCAGGCTGAGGCTGGCAGTTCCCTGAGCCTGGCAGAAGAGAGGTTCCCCTGTGCTCATGGGGCCAAGTACCCGCTTCCGTGGCTCCCTGATTCCTGCTTGAAGAAACTTTTCATCTGTTCTAGGTCTTGTCTTTGAGGACGGGAATTATGCCTGGTCCGGCCCGGTTCTCCCTTCCTCAGCCACACGTAGTGCCCACTTTCCTCGCCCACCGGGCCACCCCCTCTCACGTGCGCATCGTTGCGGGGATGCACGCACAATTCTGGTTCCCTTAGTGCAGCCCAGGTGGGCGGGGAGCCCAGAGGGACTCACATGATGTCCTTGGAAGGACACTTCCCCAAAAAAGGACAGACACTACCTTTTACTTGCCTGGCCTGGGCCGCTTTTCAAAGGCTTTGAGGGCCCATATCAAGCACCATTCGTGGAGGAACTAAGGCACAAGCAAGTCTTCTAGGTGAAGGGTGCAGACCTGGGGGCCCTCAGACACTATCCGATCATCAGATATTTCCTTTTGACTGATACAGTTCTCAAAAATTGATTTTATGCCAATATTAAAAAAACTGGACACGTTTGCCTAAAAAGCCTCAGGGCTAGAAGCATAGCTCAGGGTAGAACATGTGCTTTAGCATGCGTGAGGCCCTGATTCCAGCCCTGGCACTGCAGGAACCAACTCCATGGGAAGCATGTAGAAAATGCTTCCTCCACCTCAGTTGATATTATTTAGTGGACATATATGTACCTGCTCTTTTTCTTCCAGGTTTGTGAAAATTTTCTCCACGATTAGTGCCGTGGAAACTATTTTTATATCTTTAAGATCCTAAATTTCAGTGTAAATAATTTGAAATCAAAAGAATAAAATGCATGAGTCCTCCAGCAGAGAGGAGAAAATCCTTTCATGTTGTGTCCGACGCCCTGGCGGTGTGATTGTCCTGTAACCTCAGACCTGGGACTGTCACCTGTGTCATAGTGGCCTTGCCTACAGCATTACCTGGCTGGAGAAACCCTGGAAAGACTGGTTTGCTGTTCTCTTTCTGCCCCTGGCCAAATGCGCTGATTGAGCTCTGGCTTTTCCTTTTCAGCTCTTTTATTTATTTATTTTTAAAATAGAATTTATGTGTCGTAATCTTTCCTATATCTGGTTAAGTTCAATGGCGAGAATCTGAACTTTGTTGTAATACACAGATATGACCACGAGAGGGCAGAAGGAGCTCACGATATTGCCCTAGACAGCACCATCCAAAGATCGGAAAACCTTATTTAAATATTATTTGGGTAAAGACGTTGGCTGCCATTAAATACTATAAATGAAGGCTCGTACTATATGCATATAGTACGTATATCCATAGATGGGTAAATACAGAAGCTCGACACATTTTGAGGTGTACCCATCCTCTAGGGAGATGCACTTTTTCAGAGGCATTTCTTTTGCGTCCCACACGTGGGAGCCTTCCCACGTGGCCTCAGGACGCAAAGCCACGCCAATCCGGTCCCATTCCCAGCCCAGAGACTCGCATGGACTTTCAGCGTTTCCCTCCTTATGGTCCCTGAAGGTGCGACTTGAACCCTTGAACCTGTGGCGGGGACAAGAGGAACCCGCGAGCGGAGGGCACAGTGGGGACGAGCTGTCCGGGCCTGCGCGCACTCATGCTGGGACTAATTTACGAGTCTTCAGCTGGAGCCGCCTCGGAGGCTTGAGATAGAGCCTCGCCTCCTGCGGCGCTCAGAAGCTGGATAGGGACACAGTACAGATAATTAGCTGCCACACATGTGGGGTGCTCATGACGCAATAAGCGTCTATGCGACAGTACCACCCACGTATTTAGGATTCCTTCCTATCGGTGAGAAAAGGAAGGCCCGGGGAGGGTAGTTGATTTGTCCGAGCTATGAATGCATGCGTGGCAGCCTTGGGACTCGAACTCAGGCCTCTCCGGGCTCAGATCCCAGACCAGACCCTTACAGTGCAAGACATTTGCACGGAGATGTGTCCTCCGCTAGACGCCGCCAGGGGGCGGTGTGGGGCGCTCGCCGCCCGGTTGATCCTTCTCCGTTGCCTCCGCTAGGAAATCTCCCCCGGGCAGCTCTCCCTGGAGGACCTCCTGGAGATGACGGACGAGCAGGTGTGCGAGACGGTGGAGAAGTATGGAGCCAACCAGGAGGAGTGCGCCCGCCTCAACGCCTCCCTGTCCTGCCTAAGGAACGTGCACATGTCAGGTGAGCGGGTCGGGCGTGGACACCTCTCCGCGACGCTGCCTCGGCCTCCCGGTGTCCTGTGTGCGGAGTCCACAGCAGAGGGAGGACGGGCCGGAGGTCTGCAGGCTGGGAGACGTTTTGGGACTTGCACTCAGCCCTGGAACAGCCTGCTGAGGCCCTTGGGTGCTGGACAATTACGGTCCAGATCCGGGAATACTGGGCGCGTGTGGGAGACCCGGGTCACTTTACCTTAGACACGCTGCAGCGATCGGGGGAAGGAGGTGGACGGGGACGCGCTGTCATGTGCGAATTAGGGTTAGCGCCGTGTTATTTTGAAACTTTTTTGATTTCACGTAAGATAACCACCTCTATGACTTTTTTCACAATTTAGGTCCCCACATATTGCCACCACCTCTGGATCTTTCCAGTGCATTATTTAGACACCTGTCTGCCTTCGTTAATATCACATCAAACGTCATCATCTCCAGGCCCCCTACATCCCTATCGCGTCTTGATTTTTTCCCACAAAGCAGAGTTTTTTTGTTTTAGTTCCCGGGATCAGAGGGGGGAAATTCTCGCCTTGAGAAAAATGTTGCTCGGTTCTCTCGGTTTCCACCACAAGGTGTCACTGTCGAGCGCAGGCGGCGGCCCTGTAGGATTCTGGGGAGACACTCCAGTGGAATCTCCTGGGGGACCGTTAGGGAACACTCAGCGGGGGGTCCCGGCCCGGATCCACACCCCCCCCCCCGGCCGTGGCTGTCCCCTTACACTGAATTAGCAGGAGCGAGGCCTACAGTGAGAGGTGCTCTTTTATTCCTAGGGAAGTCACTATCTAACAGAGTTTGATAATTTTAGAAAAGATTTTATTAGGAGACAGGGGCCCACAACATGTGCCACGCTGGCCTTGAGCTGGAGATCCTCCTGCTTCAGCTTCCTGAGTCGCTGGGGCTATGAGGGTGCATATCACATCCCATCCAATAAATATTTTTGAACTAGTAGTTCTTCCTCCTCCTTTGTCTCATGAAAATTCAGCTTCTTTGAAGGATTCCAAAGTGCCCCCTGTTGGGGCGCCTGCTTGGAACCCCTCAAGTCCTGTGAAGTAAACCCACGAATCCCTCAGTTTCCTAGTGGAGGCACGGATTTCACAGCCCAGCGCTCTTCCTCCGCCTGGAATCCTCTTCCCTTTGTCCCTCGGGACCTTGTCTTCTACGGCAACCTGCCATGGCCAGGCCCCACCAAAGCCTGGTCCTCCACGAGGCCCCTGCCTGATGGAGCCTGCACACCCAGCCCTTCCTTTGCCCTGGGCCCCTGGGTGCCACGTGTGTCCTGTGACCCACAAGGTCGACATGGCTGAGCCCTCGCCACGTGTGCTGGCCTCACCTCTGCACACGGGGTCTAGCTGCCCTGGCCTCCTTGGTTTCTGCTCAGCTCCCCAGGCACGCTGCTGCCTCCAGAACTCTGTCCCTTGCCGCATGGGTGAGTTCATGAGTGGGTGCTCGGTCACCCTTGGCCATGCCTGTGTGACTCAGTTTCCTTGCCTGGCTCGCTTCTCTGACCTCCGTAAAGGGAGGAGCTGGAAAGCTGTGGGGGCGCACTTGCAGCTGATCTCCACCGGGAGGCAGCAGCGAGCCACCGCCGAGGATCCTCCCCGTCTTACATTCTCTTTCCGCACAAATTGAAACTGGCGCCTCGGCTTCCAACTATCCCAGGAGCTGGATGGTCCCACCGCTTCCTGCCTTTCACATGAACTAGAAATGTTATTCCAAAGTCGAGAAGCGAATGGTGTCTCCGGCACTGGAATTTTTACTTCATTTACCCGACTATCTGTTGTCAGCCCGAGCTGGAATTTCCGGCGGAGGTGACATCTGAAATTTAAAGTCCTGTCATGTGGTGGGACTCCGTGTATGTTTGTGAAATGACTGAAGGATACCGGATTTACTGAGAAACTCGCGGAGGCAAGCCACGCCTCTGCTGGGTCAAGAACCCTCCCCACCTCGGGACAGAGGCGGCCCTTATTTTAGAGATGTCCGTGCCAATCTCAACTTTCCCTCAGGCTCTGGGCTGTCTTTGTCAGTGCCAGCGCGCCCCCGAGCTAAGAGCTCTTGAGTCCTCCTTCTCTTCTCTTTGTTTGTCAGATCAGCCTCAGCTTAAAACCTAAGAACACTCACCCAGTCAGCAAACCCAGGGGGTCCCGAAGCCCGTCTGAACCTCCCCTTAGCATATCCTCTTGGATTCAAATGAACTCATTCAGCAGAACGTGCTGGGTGCCCGCTGCGTGGCGTCTACTCTCTGGAAACGCAGTTACCTGTGCTCTCGTGGCCACATCATGGCGCCCGGGACCTCAGCCTCTCCAGCTCAGCTATCTAGGTGACTCACCACGTCCCCTCCCTCCCAGCCACCGTTGCCCTCAGTACTGCAGCCCTCTCGCCCATTTCCTGCTCTGTTTAGTTTGCCGGCCCTCAAGATGGGGCCACCTTTTCCCTGGCCAGAAGGTAGAGGCAGAACCCCGCTGTGGCTATCGTGGCCACCACAGGGCTTGGGGTCTTACGGTGACGTCAGTCTGATGGCCGCAGGGGTGTGTTCCGGCCACACACAACCCTCGGCCTCGGCAGGACACATCCCCTAAGTGGGATGTGTCCTGCCTCGGCCTCTGCACACGGCAGGCTCTGCCCGGCCCCCTGCCGCACTCGGCTGTCTTGGCTCTCTCCCTCTTTCCTGTAGCTCCCATTTCTCCTCTTTCTGGCCTTTTGATCATTTTCAGCCCGATGACTCGTGGTCCTTTGCGCTTTCCCAAGGACAGACTCGAGCTGGAGACAGTGGAGCTCCTGCCCTCCTCCCGTCTCCGATTCTCCTCGTCCACCTGCCCTCCGTCCCGTGCAGGCCGCAGAGCGAGCGCTCCGGCTGAGCGGTGACGCCTGACAGGGCAGAGCCAGCGCCAGGCACCGTGAGGACAGCAGGCTGCGTAGCTGCCCGCTGGGCCGCAGGGCGGTGGGCGCAGCCTGAGTGCTCAGGTGGGCAGGCTGTCTCGGTGGGGCAGGTGAGGGGCTGATGCACTGAGCCTGGACAAACCTGGGTGCAGAATACAAGGGTGGCACAGGAGTGGCACAGACCAATGCTGGGGGCTCTCAGGAGTCCCAGGGGGCACACAAGGGATGGGTAGGGCGAGTGCCGCCGCAGGCAGGGCCCTGTACCCTGCATTGTCCGGACCTGGTTTTGGGGGACCCACTCCAGCCACTTCTCCTGAGCGTCTGAGGGGAGGAGAACAGGAAGCAAAGTGGTCCCAAAATAGGACAGCTCGGGGCTTGGCGCCTCCCCAGTCCTCACTGGTCTTCCTTTGAGGAGAACAAAGAGAGAGAGAGTGGGTCTTGATGGCCTATTGTTCCCGCCTCTTCTAACTCAGGGAAAGTGCGGAAGGCAGAGCAGCCCCTCCCGGCGCCTAGCTGGGGTCTGGTGTGTTCTGGCGTGACGTCCTTCTGTCCCCTGTCCGGGCTCCGGGGGTCTGGTATGTTCTGGCGTGACGTCCTTCCGTCCCCTGTCCGGGCTCCGTTCCATCCGTCCGGGCGTCTTGGGGCCCCTCCCACGTGGGTAGCACTTTGGGGGATGTGTCCTGACCCCACTCCTGGCCTGGTCTCGGGCGGAGCTGGTGTCAGGAGCCGGACTGGGGAGGTGAGCCGCACGTCTCCTGGGGACGAGACCCAGGCCCAGCCCTGCCGCTGCGCCCCCGTGGCAGCCCGCTCGTGTTCACTGAAATCCACTGGGATTTCCATCTCCCTTCTTCATCTACAGCAGCTGCTTTTCTTCTCTCTCTCTCTTTTGTAGCACTAGGGATCAAACTCAGGATCTTGCACTTGCCAGGCAGGAGATGGTGGCACTGAGCCACACCCTTGACCCTTCTCAGAGGCCGCATTTCAAGAGGGCCTTTGCCACACACGGCTGGTGGCCTCCCTGCCCTTACAGCACAGTTGTAGGACATCCCCCTGGACGGGGCTGCTCTTGACCACGTTGGAAGAAACCATAAATAATAAGAAACAGCACATGGCGACGGGCTGGATGCAGAGACTGAGTGATGGTCCCCGGGGCCTCTGAAGTGGGCTGGTCAGGTTGAACCGCAGCAGTAGAACCACTGGACTAAATTCACGAGGAGCTTTGCTCATTATAAGGAGTCGGCATGTGCTGTGCGGGGAGAGGCTGGCCGGCCGCGTCTGAAATCTGTGGGCTGAGCTGTCCGGATAGGCTGGAACCCTCCACCCAGGTCACAGGGGACAGTCACTGCTACTTACAACCAGCTGAGGACGGACTTTATCTCATGCACAAAACACCTTCCTGGCAGTGCCTTATCAGTGTTTGGGGGGCTAGCAGGGACTGTAAATTCTCTGACAGCTAAAACTGACAGCTTGTCTGTCTGGGCACCGACATAGAAGCTGAGACTTGTGTGACAAGAAGATACCAGACGGGAGATGGTCAGGAGGAGCAGCGTTCTGAGCAGAGAAAACAGACCTCTGAAGGGGTGGAAAGGAGGTCCATGTGGCTGAACCACGGCCCTCGCCTCAGGGACCCAGAGCTGAGTGACCAGCCACTCCCAACATGGCGGCCTAAGGCAACCGCATCACTGTCCTGTGAGTCCCTGCTGGCAGCTCATGGGCCTGATGGGCTGGGGCATATGTTGGGTCGCTTCGTTCCTGCTGATGGCTGGATCGGTGAGGGGGCCACCGGGGCGCAGCGTCACTGTGCGCTCATGAAACAGTGACTTGTGACAAAGTCAGACCTTGCGCAGCGCAGGGAGCTGAGGACGTGCAGGGCCCGGGGCCTGCACGGTCGGCCATGGCCGTCCCGCTGTGGGAGGAGGTGGGGACGGCGGCCGCTGTGGACTCCCCGGGGAGGCTGTGGGTTCACTGTGGCCGTTGTCTCAGGGTGAGTGTGAGGAGGGAGGGCGAGGAGGGCAGCGCCTCAGTGTGTGGGCTCGCTGGCCGCGGACCCCAGGGCCCTCCGCACCATCATGGCTGCGACGTCACTTCTGCCCCTCACATCTTGCACACCTTCATTTTGGCCAGTTCCAACCTTGGAGTCACTGAGAGAAGGGAATTCGGGACGCACGGTACCTGCATAGCCCAGAACACCAAAGGCCCATCTCGGGCGGGGAGATGGCATCTGGGCCGCCGGCTCCACCCGACTTCACGTCTGAGGCGGCTGCTTTGTTCCTCCGCCATCGGCAGCAGAGCCCCCCCCCCTACCCCCGGGGCTCGGGGGGTGCGGAGCACGCTGGATACAGTGTTCCTAGGAGAGGAACTCTCCCAGGATGGTAGGTTCCATGTGCACAAAACCAGGTAAACTGAGTCAGATCCAGACTGGCGGTCACATATCGGAATCTGCCCATGTCCCTGCTGCACGACCCCTCGACGGGTCCCTGTTCATGCTGTCCATAACCTTATCCTTTATCACAAAACCTGCCCCCGGGCCTCCGGCTTCCCCAGGGCTGCTTCCTTGTCATTTTGGTCTCAGTGTAAATGTCACCTCCTCAGGGTCCCACCTGGCTCTCAGCCTCTCTCTCGTCCTTTTCTGGGGGGCTCTTGCTGTACGACCCAGGCCAGCGTCCTCTCGTCACTCAAGAGTTCCCAGACTGTCTTCATGCGATTGGGCCAGGGGCAATGCTGGGGACCTGACATGCAGCCCTGGCTCATTTAATCCTCTCCACAGCCCCCGACCTCTGAGTGATGAGTATCTCCATTTTCCAGTAAGAAATAAGGCTCAGAGAGGGAGTCTTCGCCTTAGGTTCCCGGTCAACTGCAAAGTTAAAGGCAGCGCTGGAAGCTGTGTCGCACCTGTAACAGGGCAGTGAGGACAGCTTTCCCTCCCCCTGATGGTCCTTGTCATTCCGTCTGTTCGGCTCAGGACCCCGCTTTGGGGGTTTGCAGGGAGGGAGCGACCAGCTCCAGAACTGAGACAAACAGAAGCGAGTCAGAGCTGCTGCGCCCAAGCAGCAAGCATGACACCACACATGCGCAGAGCCGGTGCACATACACACGTGCGCAGAGCCAGTGTGCATACACACACGTGCACAGAGCCGGTGTACATACACACAAGTGCGCAGAGATGGAGCACATACACACACACGTGCGCAGAGCCGGGGCACATACACACACACGTGCGCAGAATTGGGGCACATATACATGTGCGTAGAGCCGGTGCACATAAACACGTGTGCAGAGCCGGAGCACATACACACACACGTGCACAGAGCTGGACACATAGACACACATGCACAGAGCCGGGGCACATGGACACATGCGCAGAACCGGTTCACATACACGCATGCGCAGAGCCGGTGCACATAGACACACATGCGCATAGCCGGGGCACATGGACACATGCGCAGAACCAGTTCACATACACACATGCGCAGAGCGGCCTCCCCCCCCCCAAATCCCCGGATCTTCACGAGCACGAGGTACTTGAGTGTCGTGATTTTCTCGTCCTTCCTGTGGCGAGGTCTGACGGGACTGTGGCGGCCTCGTGTGCACAAGTATATTTAAAAGTGAGTTTTGTGTGCAGGAGGAGGGCAGTGAGGGTGGGAAAGGTGGGAAAGTATTCCTTGGAACAAAAATATTTTTGCCTTTCTCCTGAAATGAGCCAATATTGTGACGACAGTGTCCCGGCCAACTGGGGAGGGAGTGGCTCCGGATCGTCTGGGTGGTGATTTTTTACTCAGGTGGCCTTTTCTTTGCTTGTTGTTTTCCTGCTTGTTGACTTAGTCTTTTTTGAGACGTACTGAAGCTATTGTAAGGAGGAGAAAAGAATTATCACTATATGGATCAAATTTGCATCCAATTTGCATACTCTGGTATTTAAAAAAATGGACGCATAGAAAAAAATTGAGGATTTCACTCAGATGGTCAGCATATCTGTTCTAGAGAGAGGGGTGGTTGTTATCTCTTTCTCCTTCATCTGCATTTTCTCTCTTCTGGGTGACAAGCAGTTCTGCTTCAGTAGGAGTTGAAAGATCAAGAGCCTGCTTTGATCCCATGTATTTACTTGGGTTTTTTTTTTTTTCTGAGACAGGGTCTTGCTTTGTAGTTCAGGCTGGTGCTGGACTCAGCCTCAAACTCAGCAATCCTCCTGTCTCAGCCTCCCGAGTGCTGGGTATGTGATATATGGCTCTGATTGCTGGTGGGTGTGAGTCACTGTGCCCGGCATTGTATGTGGTTACCGGGAATCGAACCTGGGCCCTTGTGCTTGCAAGACAGGTGCCAGAACCACTGGGCTAAATCCCCGGCCCTATTTACTTGGTTTTTAACAGATATTCTCATTCCTGTGGCTGGTGCCTACTGACCCTGGATGTATTAGATTCCACAGATTTCAGTGGTTTCTTGTTTAACTAACTCGCCTCTTTACACTTGTTTGCAAGGAGCCCCCTGGGCTGCTGCTTCTAGTAAGCCTTCCCTTGCTTAGACAGCTGCTGATTATGCCTTTAAATATGGGAATGTAAATGCCACCCTGGCCGGGAAGCCTTCCCTGACTGCATCTGTCCCAGTCCTGTGGGATGTGTTGCATTGCCTTGTAGTTGTTCTGATATTAAAGCCTTTGGCATTAGTGTGATTCCTAGATTGTAGCAACCACCTTTTAGTAGCAAAATATCAGAAGTATCCTGTGCATCGGGCTCTATACTAAGCGGATATTGAGAAACACTTCACTTCAAATACTCCTGTTATCATCAGCAGTTTTCAGATAGGAGAACCAAGGCATAGAGCGGTATGCCATCCTAGCCAAGGTCACAGATCAGCCAAGGTTACAGAGCCAGAGAATCCCAACCAACCAGGACCAGAACCTGGGCCAGACCCAGACTGTCCTTTCTCAGTGGATGCCTCCACACACTTCCTAGCCCAGTAGCAAATGTAGCACTGAATAAATCAACAAACCAATGAGCTGCCATACTTTAATCGTGGGAATTATATCCTTTTAAGGGAAGGTGGAAGCACTTATAGACTTACCACCAGAGCCATAAGTGAGAATGCACTTTCTCCCTATGTGTTGGTCGTGGGATTGTGTAGAAGACAGTAAACAATATTGGGAAGTATTCTCTCTAAAACAGTGGCTAGTGAACTATAGTCCACTGGCCAAGTTTAGCCCTCTGCTTGCTGTTGGCAATAAAGTTTTATTGGAACACCTCCTTGTTAACCTACAATCTGTGGTTCATTTCACATTCCAGCAGCAGAACTTTGTGTTGAGTGTGACACAGACCAAGTGACCCACGAAGCGTGAAATGCCCATTTTCTGGCTCTTTGGGGAAAATGTTTGCTGACCCTTGTGAAAGATCAAGCAAGAAAAATAATGAGTGTTAAAGTAGATACGATGCAAAGAACTTCCTTTGGGAGCAGGGGAGCAGGTTGGGGAGGCATTGAGGGTGAAGAAAGGACTCTGTGATGGAGTGAGTTATTTATACAGATGGCGCAGCATTTTTATGGAGCTGTCACTTACCAAGCACATACTACACTGTGTTCAGGGAAAAGCAGGAAGGGTAGTAAGAAGGCACATGGCCAGAAAGGTAAGTGACTTGCCCAGGCCACACAGTGGGGACCAGGTGCAGCCCGAGGCCTGACCGACAACATTTTCATTCCAGACAGGTGATTTTGTTGACAGCGTCTTTCATGCTGTGTCCCTTATCTCTGGAGTCCCAGGAACATGGATGCTACCTGGATAGCACTCCCCGAAGGGGTCACCCACGCTGCCGCCCTGTCCTCCAGTATTGTGCTCCTTAGCCTCATCCTCTGATCATTGTCTTTCTTTAGCACCTTTGTTTCAGCTGGTATTTTGTGGAAGAGAAATGAGGTGAACCGCTCAGTAATCTGATATCAGGACGCCCTGGGCAAAGCCTGCGGGTGACAGATTGCTTTTTAGCCGTCACCTCCTAAAGACCTTCCGCCGTCATTATCACTGCGCGTGGGAGACCAGAGTGGCAGGCCTGTATTTTTTGCTGTAAACCCGAGGCTCCTGGCTCAAAAACATTCGGGTCAAATAGCTGGTTGGCTGTAGGGACTTAGATGAATTTTCCACCCTAGTGTTTATTTTCTTGGACACATTCCCACCTCGGCCACTTCTTGATGGTGTAATGTCATTTTTAACCACCAGAAGGCGCTGCCTGATAATCTTCCTTTGTCAGAAGGGATTTCAGATGCCTTGGAAAAGATGTGCAAGACTATGCCAGCGGGAGCCTCGGGCTAACCATCTGCATTTCCAGACCAGGCGAACCTGAGTCCTGGAGAGGAGCAAGCTTTGTGGCACTGTAACAGGGAACTAGCGTGGGCTTAGCTCTCAAGCAGAGCCTTCTGGGCAGGCTGAAAGCCAGGGGGAGCCTGGGCTCTTGTTCTCTGGCTGGGCTTGACCTGCGCACAGTAGGGCGCTGGAGAGCTTTGCGGTGCTACCCGCTGTGGCCTGCCCTGAAGGAACCTTCTTGCTACTCACTTTCCTCCAACGTTCCTGCCATTGCTACTTTCAAATCGCCCCCAGGGACTCAGAGACCCTTTATGAGAAAAGAGGAGCTCTAGAGAAGGAATGTTGATCTGCAGACTCCAAATAGTGACGAGTGGAGATGCAAAGGGAGCTCCCACGGGGTGAGAAGATGGAAGCAGTGGCTTCATTTGCTTGGGGGACGTCTGGAAAGCTCGTAGGGCCACCCTGTGGGCATCTGCAGCTGTATAGGAGCCCTCTCAGAGCTGGCAGAAGAATAAGTAGGAAGAGAAGCAACGAGCCCCATTTCAGCAGGAGTCGGTTGGCACCCTGGTACTTCCCACTTGCGTAGCATATAGATAAAAATCTGTAGGCGACACTAGGCGAGGGGGCGGGGCCTGGCTTCCTCTTCCAGCTGCCCTGGGGGTCCCCAGCCACAGGCATAGTCACTGAGGACTGAGAGAGATCATGTGCCCTCCTCTAATCTTTGAGAGGATCATTAACTTGGTTCTTTTTCTGGAGCAATTTGGAAATCATGTGATCCAAAGAGAACAGGCCACTCAAGAGATCTTGCCCACCTGCAGCTGCTTCCAGTGACAGATTCCACGTGGCCCCAGCGACCAGAGAACCCAGAGCAGGTCAAGTCCGCTTTGAGATGGGCCTGAGCCACTGGTGGGGCCACCTGTTGCTCCTGAAGCCCCGGACTCTGATGGAGCTGCTGTCCATGGATGGGGGCGGGGTTTTTATCTCTTAGTATTTTGGAGCAAAACAAAAATGTTGGTTAATCATTCACAATCTTCCTGCAACTTCTGGGAAGTGGGAGCTGCTCCCTGTGGTCATCTGTGGAAACTTATGGCCGTGTCTGTTCCCCACAGGGAGCAGGTGGCAGATGAGGTGCTTAGGGCCGGGTCCTTCCTCTCTGCAGACCATCCTGGGGTCACCTTGCAAGTCATCAGTGTCTGTCCATTCTGATGTTGGGGATGCCAGACCTCCAGCGCAGGCAGAAGATATTCTTGGTGATGTCTTGGAGTCTGAAAATGTCTAGCGCATGCTTTCTCAACCTTGACACTCCTGACACCAGGCTGCGTGTCTGTGGCAGAGGCTGTTTTGGGCACCATAGGGGGTTGGGCAGCACCTGGGCCTCTATCCACCAGGGGCTGGCAGTGCCCTTTCCTCTCTCTTTAGCCTTGACGATCAAAAAAACCACCTCCAGGGCGGGAAGTGTGTGTCACTCAGTGGTGCAGCGCTTGCCGAGAGTGTTGGGGCATGGGTTTTGTCCTAGCACAGGGAATCTTCACCTTTCAACCGCTGTGGAGGAGAGCTGTGGGCTCCACTCTCGCTAGGTGCTCCGGGATCGCAGCCACAGCGCCTCTGATGGTGATGATGATGATGGTGGTGATGCAGATGAGGAGGATGACAGATTGATTGTTCTGAGGCCAGACAGAAGCAGGAGGTCTGTGGAGACTATGCTTCTGCAGGAGGTGCAGAAACCATAATTCAGTTGGTGTTTGGCTTATCAAGCCCAGAGCATGATTTTCCCAGGAGTTGTTAGTCAAATTAACAGAAAACAGATGAAAGCTGGGACCTTTGATGTACTGCCCCCCATCGTGCACAAGCACACACACGTGCACACACGTGTTGAAGCCTCCACAGATGTGCAGTGAACAGTCCCCGGCCACCCGTGGGAGGAGGCGATAGCGGGTGGAGCCCGGGGTGTGTGGCTTCTAGCTCTGCCCTGACCCCCGCTGGCTGGCTGGGTGGTATTGCCCGGCCTGCGGTCTGTCTGGGGCAGGGGCCTGAGCCCTCCCTGTGCCTCTGGGTCTCCTCTTGGACCTTTTTGCCCACCCAGTGAGTAGACATCACTGACCACCTCCTGCCCTGAAGGCAGCTCCCTGGTCCTCTTCAGGTCTCACTGCTATTGTTTAGATTTCTGTATCCATCTCGTAATAGTTTTTTAAATTCTTCAAACGTTAAAAGATGTATCTTTCTGCTTTGCACTTTTTTCTCCTGCCTGTAACATTCTTCCTGAGGATGGCTCCTTTTCAGTGTGTCTGTCCATCTGTCTGTCCGTCCTCTCTCCCTTCCTCCCTCCCTCTCTGTTTTCATTCCTTCCTTTCCTTTTTTTTTTTCTTTTCTTTCCTGGGTATTGAACCCAGAATTTTCACATTGAGCTATGTTTCTAGCTCTTTTTTAAAATGTTTTGAGACAAGTTCTCCCTGAGTTGTTAAGTTTCCCAGTCTGGGTTTGAACTTGTCATCCTCCTGCTTCAGCCTCCCAGAGTGCTAGGATCACAGGCGTGCACATCCGTGCCTGGCTTCAGAGGATGCTTCCCAGGGAAGAGCAGCTACACAGCAGTGACTAACGACTCTAATGAAAGGGACCCTCCAGAAATGCTTCAGAAAGTGGCAGGCGCTGTGGGATAAGGATTTTTGAAGTGAGGCAGAGTGTTCTGAGGGGGAATTCATGGAAAGGTGTCTTCTACTGTAATATAATTTCCAAAATGTAAATATTTACCATATTTTTTCAATCATACTACATTCTAGTTTTCTCCACTAAAACTAGTGCATGCAGGTGACACAGATTTGATAGGAAAAGCCCTCAAGCATCTTCACTGGGGCATTCTTGACAACAGAGCCATGCGGTCTGCCTGCAGAGGTTATGGCGCTCAAGACAGGATCACGGTTTAGTGTCCTGTTCATCTGTGTGTTGGACCTCAGCCAGCCTGCATTAAATACCCGTGGTGTTCTCAGTACTGTGTGGCTAGCTCTGTGGCTTTTGACAAGTTAATCCACCTTTCTGAACCATCACTTCCTGATAATGCAGATCATTTTTCCTAGCTCTGGGGGGAGTGGGTCAAATGCAGTCAAGTATACAAAGTCCAGTACCTCGTATGGAGTTGCCGTGGATTCCTGATACTTGGTACTTTGCTGTCGTTTTACTGCATTGTAGAAGTGCAAGCAGCAGAGCAACACAGTGCAGCTCGCAGAGCCGCAGAGCAGGGAGGCCCTGAGCTGTCCCTCAGACCACTCAGGTTGGAAGGTTTTGCCGATGCAGTGTGTGTGTGTGTGTGTGTGTGTGTGTGTGTGTGTGTGTGTGTGTGTGTGTGTATGAAACTTCTCCTTTAAGGGAGAGAAATTTTACATCGCTAGTGGAGAGACAGCATCAGCTACAGAGTGGGTGGAAAAAGAAGAAGTTAAGAAATAACCGAAACTTTCCTTTCAAATGCAATTACTGGCGAAGGATAAGAAAGAGCAGAAGGAAAGAAGTTCTGCCTGGATGGACGTGATTTAAGGCAGCAGGGGCATATTGATAATCATATCAGAGTTCCTTGCTCGGGGCAGGGGAAGTGTTCGGATTCCTCATGCTCTGGCAGTTCCCCAGGAGACTGGGTCCATGGAGGAAGTTGGATTTGGGGACATGTCACATCTCTTTTCTGTTACAGTCAAGAAATCTATTTATTTAATTAAATTTCCTTCGTGTTTGCTTTTTCCCTGGAGCTAATTTTCCCTTCTGTTTTCCTTCCCAAGACATCAGTTAGGGCAGAATTTATCAATAGAAATGACAGTATTAGTAATATTAATAATAAAAATGGTAATACCCAAACAGTGTCCTGTCCTCTGTAATCTGAAGTTTGTGACTGAAGTCAAGTCTGTCTCTTTAGAGGAATCTGCTACTAACTTGGAGCTTAAAGTTTGACAACCTTAAGGGCTTGAGATCTGAGAGAACCTGACAGAATCTTTTCTATCATGTGGAAACTGTTTGGGCTTTGAGAAGAGATGGCTTTCTTGAGAGATTCTCTTTCTTTCTCCCTCCCTTTCTCTATCCTTGTAGCATGGGTAGCTAATTTTACAGGGAAATGGGAGGATTCTTTGGTAAGACTGAGCTTGTTTGCATTATAAAACTTTAAAATATGTTAACTATTCCAATTTAGGGGCCAACAGACTGGTCTCCAGGCCAGGCCAGGTCTGCTTTTTTCTTTCTTACATCAGGTTTGATGGGCACACACTCATGCTCATTCACTGGCCTACTGTGCACACCTCTTTTTGCTGTAGAATGGCAGAGTTGAATCGTTGCGATAGAGACCTAGCTACACATTTGAAATTGTTGCTGTCTTGTCCTTTAAGGTCATGTTTGCCCCCCTGTTTTACTCTTTTATTCTCTGTAGCTTTCTGTTGGTTTGCATGGGTATGCCTGTGAACAAGTAGGCTGGCTCAGTTATTCACGCAGCAGGCATTTCTGGAATGTTTTTGTTGTGCCAAGGCCACGGTAGGCTGTAGAGATTTAGAGATAAGTGCCTGTGTGATGCAGTAAGATACAGAGAGCCCTGTCAACTATGATGTGATACAAAGGACAAAATAGGCAGTGCTTTTGAGACTGAGTGCAGAAGAAAGTGAGGGAAGGTTTCCTGGAGGAGTGGACATCTGAAGTGGGTATAAAAGTGGAAATTTACCAAATGCCCAGAGAAACATGACCTCCAGGCTTGGAAAGGAGCCTGTGGTGAGTTGTGTGGTTGTGATCAAGTAAGACTAGCTCCGAAAGGTGGAAGGCAACCTGTTAGAAAGTTGAGGGAACAAGAAAAGAAGATTGTTGCAGGAGGTGAGAGGCTGTGGTGTGAGCAGTCTAAGGATAGGGAGGGTGACTTCTGCACCTTCATTTTCCATGATGATTTACTCTAGGCAGCTGCAGAGGGGAAGAGTGTGGCCGATTGGATTTAACAGTCCGAGAGTCCCCCAGGATTACCCCGTGTGCAGGTGACCATGGAGCTGGCTGCTCTGAACCCAGGTTGGTGTCCAAGACCTTACAGAACTACCTTAACCTTTTGGAATCAGTTCCCTTCCCGCTGAGGCCAGTGGGGATGTCCACACTGGAAATTCTCATGTGCAGTCAGCAGTGTATAGAGAGCAGCTACCGGCTGGCTGGGGAAGGCAGGCTTGGAGCCTGGAGCATGCCATAGAAGGCCTGCAAAAAATTTAGGGGTCCATTTCTGAGGGGCCTCTTGGGAACCTGAGGCCAGGACTAATTAACACGACTGGGACTAGTTAGCTGGCTACCTTTGTGACTCTGGACAGGCTGGCCGTAGTGCAGGGTTTCTCCATTTCTTCTTATAAGGGGCCTTAGAGTGCTGAGCCTCCTCAGCTGTGAAATGGAGATAATTATAGCCCTTGTGTCTTAGGATTATTATAAATGAGTAATATGTATACATATATATGAATAGCCACTGCCTGGTATATATAAGTATTAAGAAATGGCTTAATAATTAAATTGCTATCCAAAGCTGCATTTTCCCAAAGGATGTTGAGTAGTTTTATTTAAGAATCTAAACAGTTTCTTTCCTGTAAGGCTGCTGGAGCGGTTCGGAAGTTGCTGTGCCCTGGATTTTACTTAACATCGGGATGTACTTGCACTTGTCCGTGGCCCCCTGTTTGCACTGAGTATGTTGAGAAAAGTGATTAGGAAGCAGGATGTGCTGTTGGAGAGAAGAGTGGGTGTTGGGCCAAGACCGACTGTGCGCGTTCACGTGGTGAGCACCACTCCAGCCCTGGGGACAGGTACCGGGCGGCTGCAGCAGCAGCACGTGGGCCTGGCCTCGTGCAGCAATGAGAGCTGGGGCTCTCTGGCTATTGGTGTTAGAGTCTGTAAAATGGGAACAGTGTGAATCTCTGGGAGGTGATGTGAGCAGAGGGCTCGGGCTGGAAGTGACAATGTAAATTCTGAAGGGCCAGCCTTACGGTGTGCGGTGTGCGAGCCACACAGGCTGTGGAACGGCTGGGTTTGGAGCTAAGTCAGCCACCAGCTTTGTGACTTGTGCCGGTAGCTCACTTAACCTCTCTCAAGCTCCCTGTCCTCCTCTTCAAAATAAGGGCTGTATTCCTATGTCATGGGACATATGTACTTCCTTTTTTGAGACTGTAATGAGTTATGAGACCCTGACATTTATGCAGAGCCTTGTACATGTGAAAGGAATACTCAGCAACACAAAACAATGGCAGCCTGGTGTGGATCGCCTATCTGCTTGCTACATTGTCTCCTTTATTCCGCACCAGTACTTGATGTGACATTTGCTGTTATTGTCACTTAACAGATGTGGAAACTAAGGCTTGTAGTTTAGCCTCTGCCAAGGGCACACAGCTGGGAGAGGACAGAGCTGGACGTCCACACCCTCGTGCTTGAGATCTAACCTCTGGCCTCATTGGGGCACAGGTGAGGTTGTGCTGGCGGCAGGGCATGTCTGCTCAGCACAGGCCCAGCATGCAGACGCAGACGCCGAGGGAGCCTGGAGGGTGCAGGCGGAGTGGCAGTGGCCGGCCCAGCGGAGCGTCTCTACTCCTGAGACTTCTGAGAACAGACGTACCTTCTCCTGCTTGCCTTGCAAAAAGGCAGACTTGGTTCTGTCCCTCCTGCTCTGTAGCCCTTGTAACAGCTTTCTCAAGCCGGAAAGAGTTTTGGGCCCTGAGAACAGATCTGTAAGAGGAGGCTCCGCCCTGCTAATGGTCTAAACAGAGACCCGAGAAACCGAGCCCTTATCTTTCAGGCAGCTCTGTGTGTGTATTTTAAGAACGATCATGCTAAATGCTAATACCTGTCTCAGGCAGGTCACCCTTCAGATTTCATGTGTCTCTTGCTTGTCATTTACTGAATATTTTGAGAGTAGGGGGTTTGACCTCTCCCTAAGAAGCAGCATATGTTAAAAGGGTTTTTTGTTGTTTGTTCGCCTCTCAGAGTGGTTTTTTTTTTCCCCTTTTGCCTTTAAAAAATCTCCCCCTTTCCTCTTTCCCAGTGCCTGGTAGCCTGACCTTGCCTTGTTGATCTAAGAGAGTGTAACAGGACTGGCTAATGTCTGACCCTTGGGACAGGTCTGGCTGGGGCTGCAGGGAAGGGTTGCCGTGAGCTTTGCAAAGAGATGTTTAAGGTTTTTTTGCTTCCTCAGAGAGTATGCAGCTTCTATAGAGGCCCTGTGGACTTTGACAGCCAGTGGCAGGTGCAGAGCACGATTGTATGAAAGGATGGTTGTCTTTAGCATAGATCAGAGGAAAGTGGGGTGCCCTCATTTACTCATACATACATCCTTCTTCCTCTATACCTTTAGTCTTTGCCTTCTCATCCTTCTCCCCTTTCTTCCATCTGTCCACCTGTCTTTCCACCTACTCACCTACCCGTCCATCTGTTCATCCATCTGTCCGTATATCCATCTGCCTATCCATCCATCCATCCATCCATCCATCCATCTATACATACATACATGCATACATACATCTGTGTATACATCCACCCATTCACACATTCATCCATCTACCCATCCACCTGTCCATCCACCTACGTATCTTCCATCTCATCAACTACTCATCTTTCCACCTGTTATCTCTTCTCCACACACTGATCTGTCTGCCCCTCCCCTTGTTATCCAAGCGTGGACCCCTACCTATGCATCAGGCACTCTGCTGAGTGCCAGAGATTTAGAAATGCTGAGCAAGGACCCTACTTTAAACTACTCAATGACTAAACCTAAGGGCTAAACCACCTAATGAGACAGGCAATAAACCAATTGGACAGTGAGATGAGAAGACTGAGAATCTGACAGACATTTGAAGAGGGTGGTTAGGGAGCCATGTTAGGGAGGGTGGTTAGGTCTCTGTAAGGTGGTGGCATTGAACAGAGATCTGAGGAGTGGAGAGAGGAAGAAGGCCGTGGAAAGAGTTCTCTAGATAGAAGGAATGTTTGAGTGAAAGGGGAAGTATTTTTCTTGGGGAGATTAACCTGAGTACTTTGTGGTTAAAGCTACCATATCTATACATCTGTCTGTTTATGTACAGACCACTTAGCAGTGTATTCATGCATCCATCCATCCATCCATCTTTGCACCTGTTGGTCATCCCTGTACACATCCAGCCATTGTCCTACATACATAATCTTGTACCTCTCTTCATGCAGGGAGCCATCCAATGGGCCTGTGAGCCATCAGTCACCCTTATGCACACCCAACCACACTCCCCTCACAACTGTGGACCCACCCATGTGCCCATCCATTTATGCATCCAGCAGATGCTCACTGACAACTTCCTCCAGGTCAGACTCTTTGGATATCAAGGGGAATCAGAGACCCATCTCTCTTCTCTCACTTGATCTCTTAGCAGCACCTACCATCGTGGACCACTTCCTTTTTGGGAAACATTCTTCTCTCTTGTTTTCCCAAAAGCATACTACCCCTGTTTTCTTCCTGCCTCTTTGAGTCCACTCATTGACTGCATCACCTACATCTCAAACTTTCCTTGCCCAGGATGAAATTGCTTCTGTCCCTCCAAACTTGCTCTGCTCTTGCTGGTTGTTTAATGGAAAGCTGGAAGCCACATCGATGATCACAGCCCGACTCCTACTCCCCTTGCTCTCGGTATCCAGGTCATGTTAGTTCTGTTTTTAGAATGCATCTCAAGTCAGCTAACTCATCCAGCTGCAACCCCAGGCCCTGGTTTGATGGTGGCAGCAGCTCCCTATCTGGCCTCCTTGCTCGCGCGCTGCTTTTCCTCCAGTGCCTTCTTTGCTTGCAGCCAGATTAATATTTTAAAATCCCCAAACAAATCACTGGACTGCCCTGCAACAAAGTGTGGTCCACCACTTCCCGCTTCATATTTTCTCTTTTACTCAATCCTATCTAGTCACTCTGACCTGTTTTCTTTCTCTTCTCACCTCAGGACCTTTGTGTATGCTGTATGCCTTTTTCTTTCCCTGCTTAGCTCCTATTGGACTTTCATTTTCTGGTTTACATGTGTTGTACTTCTGAGTGTCTTCCTGTCCCCTAACCCCAAATAATACCCCTCGATTTTCTCTTGAAATATACTTTGTTCTTTTGCTTTTTGGCCTGTGTCCGAGATTTTAAACTGCACATTGATTTGCATGTTTATCTAACATCTGTTTCATAATGCTGTAGACTCCTTGAGAACAGGTCTCGTGTCCATTTTGGCCCCATTCCCTCTCCCATTCCGGACTCCCAGGTAAAATAAAGTGCAAATGAACTCAGCTTATATTTCCAGAGATGTTGTATATCCACACAAAAATATACTAGATAGGAAGCTGTGTGAAAATAATTCCGACATAACAGTGTGTGCCATGGATTCATAACTGTGCCAGGAGTTTTGCTAAGTGCTTTCAATGCATCATCTCATTTCACCTCCTGACAGCAGTGTGAGTTAGGTACTGTTACCATCCTTGTCTAACAGATGAGGACAGTAAAGCACAGAGGGCCCACATCACTTCTCCAAGGATCACAGGAGGTGAGTGGCAGGGACCCGAGATCTGTCAGGCTCCCAGGTTCTTGCCTTGACTCTGTAGGGATTTGACATAGCAAAATCTCAGAGCACAAAGTTGGTTTTCCAGAGATCTCGCAGAAGAAACTGTTCTCTTGCTTTGGGATGGGGAGGTAGACCAGAAGACCTGCATCTGAGCTCTGAGCGCTGAGCACTGCATCTTCCGAAAGGTTCTGAATGGCTGGTAGCACTCGGATGTCCCTTCACACTTCCTCTGGCTACTGCCATGTTTGGCTATGAATTTGAGACCCTGTTTAGCTGCCCCTCTGGGTTGGAATGGAGTATACTCCTTTGCCTCTGGTGTTTGATGGGAATTTGACCTTGGCCTCAGCCTCCGGTCTTCCCATTTCTTTCTGTTTTTCTTTCCCCAGGATCTGCAGCTAGAGCCTGTTTTTTAAATTGGTTTCAAAGATAACCATCTGATTTAGTGATTTATCTGATTAGGCTTAAATGTATTTATTACATGCTTAAACATATTCCAGTGAGCTCTGACAACAAACCGCAGGACTGCCCTGGGCTGAATTTCCGGGACCCACTGGAGCAAGTTCAAGAAGAGCGTAATCTACTTAGAGGAAAGCAGAGCCAGGCCCTAATCCAATCAGCATCTGCGTTGGGCAGAGCGTCGCCCACCTCCTGCTGATAACCTCGGTGCCCCCAGATCTCCCTGTAGGGTTTACTAGGCTCTTGGGGAAAGCGTTCAGGGAAGTCAAGGTCACTGCACCTGACAGCTTTGCCAGATTCTTCCTCCCCGCAGAACTGACTGAGGTGGGGGACCCCCTAGTCACCTATTTTTCTTTTACTGTTTAAAGTAATATTTAATTTTTCTTGTTGAGATACTAGCATTATTTTTGTTTATAAGAACTTTAGAAAATAAAGAAGAGTATAAAAAAAGGAAACCCAAACTACCCGTAATTCTGCCAACATCCATATCTTATGGTGCTTTCTTTCAGTATTTAAAAAAAAAATGCTTAAAAATTTACCAAAGTAATTCATGATGATATTTTAATTATAACAATTTCAGGCTTATTCATTCATTTTTAATAAAAGAGAAATGATATAAAATTATATATGTCATTTATTCCATTTCCCTTCACTTTATTATTATATTTTTGGCCATGTTGTTAATTAGTTTTTTAAAACATCATGTTCAACAGTCACACCCTATTTCTTCCGGTGAATATATTGATTTTAAATAACTGTTGGTTTTTTATTCTATTGTGCTTCTGTGTTTTCTTTTATTTTTTTGGTGTTTGTTGAGAGATGAGTTTTTTTTGCTGTTAATACTACTGTCCTGGAAATCTTTGTATCCTCTGATCTTTATGTGTGTGTGGTACCGGGGTTTGAACCTATGGCCTTTGTACTGAGCTAACATTCTCAACTCTTAATTTTGAGAAGATTCTTGGTAAATTGAGCAGGTAGTGCTCAAACTTCTGTCTCAGCCTCCTGGAGTGCTGAGATTACAGGGGTACACCCCCACACCTAGGCTATATCATCTACTCTTGGTATCTTCTATTTTCATTGACTTCTTTCAAAGATGGTATTATTGTTAAACTGCTTGACTGAGATAAAATCAAAGTGTAACTCATTGCATGAATTTATTGCATGAAAGTATACAACTTGATGCATTTTGATGTATACAGAATCCTGGGAACCTAATGTTATCCTTAAGGGTCCTCCGGTGCCTTTTTCCCACTGCATGTTGGGGTAACATCAGGTGGGCTGGGAGACTCTTAGCTGCACAAAATTGACACATAGAGCATAGGGTACACCCTGCACATAAGTGTGTAGGTGACATCTATGGGGTGAAACAGTTCCATCAGAGCTCTGTAGTGTGGGCCGCTTCCCGCCAGGCACACCAGTGGTGACCAGAAGTTCACTCCCAAGTCAGCCCTCTCCCCAGTCAGCTGGGTTTTCTGGGTGCTCAGCCCCAGCCTGAGCTCACACGGGCTCCAGTGCAGCTTTTCCTTGCAGGCTTTCATCCTACCCACCAAGCTTCTCAACATGCAACCCTTCCCTCTCTCTCTCTCCTTGCTCATCATTGGCTCTTTTACTGATCATCCATTCTGCTGGCCTGATGTTAACCGTTTCTCCCAGAGTGCTGAGCAGGACAGATGTCCCTGACCTCACAGAGCCAGGCAGAGTGTTGAGATGGGCACTCATCATCAGCTGGTAGGAGCGATGGTGAAGCTGTTAGGCTCTGGAGGGGAAGGGTGTGAGGAGCAGTTGGAGCTAACAACCAGGGGCTTGAATTTGCTGGATGCAGGATAAGCAAAGGCCTCTGTAGAACGTGACATTTGCTTGTTGGAAGGTACCCTTCATGCCTCTTTTTAGTTTTCTGTTTTCTGAATTTAATCTTTCCA
Organism: Petromus typicus; assembly: GCA_004026965.1. Taxonomy (NCBI): domain Eukaryota; kingdom Metazoa; phylum Chordata; class Mammalia; order Rodentia; family Petromuridae; genus Petromus; species Petromus typicus. The sequence goes on along the minus strand of PVIR01001227.1, from coordinate 26,895 downwards.
GCTCCTCCAGCTGCTTCGCATTGGACAGGAGTTTCAGTTCTCTATCCCCTCCCTCCTCTTTCGCTACCCTTGTACCCAAGACCAGGGAACACCATGATCCCTGCCTCCGTGGACAGTTGCCTAATCATGCTGCCAGAGTTGGCCTTCGTTCTCTTCTGCCAGCCGCAGAACATTTCCAGCAGGATCAGAGTGGCTCAGAAACAACGGTCACCACAATGAACAGCACCACCCGTGAGCATTTATCAAATGCATCTCAGGTGGGAGGTGCCCGGCTAAGTGCTCGTTGTGTGCTCTTTCACTTAATTCTCCCAGCAACAGTCTAAATGGGAACTTCAGAGCCAGCCCTTCCCGCACATGTGAGGTGAGGGCTGCTCATGTATGTGCCTCAGCCCTCCTGATTCGCAGAGCAGCCTGAGGAGGTGCATTTTAATTTGTCCCACCTTGCAGAGGAGGAAAGTAAGACACAGGCTAAACATCGTGCCCCAGGCCACACAGCCGAGATCCTCGGTGTCATTGATTGTAGCCACCAACCATATTTTTCCTCTGATCTTCAAGTGAGGAACGTAAATCTTGGTGGAATAGGAAATGTTCCGATGGCCAAATGGCAGCATTGAGGTTTGGTTCCAGCCATGTGACAGAGTCCCAACTCTGTCCTCCCTTGGTGCTGGGGGGCACATTGGAAAGGCTGAGGGACACCTAGAGGATAGGCAGGAGCCAGGCATGGCCCAGCCTGTGCGAGGCGGGAGGATCTTTCCTTGTCCATTTCCCAAGATGCACAGGCCTCATCCAGCTCTCGTGGGCAGCACACTCTTCGTGTTGAGGCACAAATGCAGTGGTCGTGGACGATGATGGCTGTCCTTCAGAGCCCGGAAAGGGTCCCCTTTCTAAGAAGAGGTGAGCCCACCGTGCGAATGCGACCTGTTATGAGTCTGGATGTGTGTCCTTGATCCATCCGGTGGCAGCAGCTCACCAGCCTTGGTCCCTTCTTGCGATTTATTGAATCATGATTTAGAACCATCTGATTTCCTGTGCCCTTTCAATTGGAGAGTGTGGGAAGGGTGATTGAGGGAGATAGAGAAAGGGCGAGAAATCAGGTCATTGTCTCATGTCACACTCGTGGCCTAATGAAGTTTTGCCAGAATGGATTAGAAATTCAGATGCAAATAGACAGTTAAGTTTTAAGGGACTTCCTGTCAGCAAACTTTCTTTTCCAGGGAAAAGAGCCTTTCATGGCAAGGCTATGGAGTCTTTAATGGTTTAGTGAAACTATAGTTGAAAGCTGACTTCTGGGGCTGCCAGCAAGGTGTGGCAAAGCGTGTCCTCTCTTAGTGAGAGGACAGAGCCCAGCTCTTACAAACCCTCGGAGAGGCGATCTTACTCCCACCTTGCCCTGTGCAAGTCCCAGGCCCCCGAGGGACTTGTCTGCAGGGGAGACACAGGTTTCTGGAGGAGATGGGTGTGGGGGTCATAATGTGGTAGAGTTGTGGACAATGGGTTGCACCTTGACGAACAAAAGGCAGCTCACAGAGACATGGAATCAGTCACAGTGGTCTAACAACCTCTCAGACCCTGGGGATGTCACAGTAGCCTTTGTATGAGGGTGGACATTTGGGATAAGACACGGGGTGCTTGTTTGTCCCTGTACCACGGTGGCTGGTGCCACTTAAGAAACTCATGACTTACTTGTCTGAAGATACATGGTGGCTGCTGGCTGCTGGCTGCAAACAGCCAGGGTTACCAGCAGAGTCCGAGTGGCTCGTGGGCTCCCTTATAGCGATGTGGCTGGGTTCCAACAGTGCATATGCCCTCAGCACAGAGTGGGTACCAAGTGTGTGGTGTTTCAATAATCTCACATACTGTGACTTCTGCCGTCCTCTATTGTTGAAGGAATCGCAAACTCCTGCTCATTGGCAAGGGCCTCCCCTGACTTTTTGGTGGATAAAAAAAAGTCCCTTAAAACATCCCGGGCCCAGAGGTGGGGCCTTTGGAAGGTGAGTAGATCATCAGGGCTCTGACTCGTCAAGACATTAACCCATGGATGAGCTCAGAGCTGAACAGTTGTTAGGAGATGGGACCTGGTTGAAGGCAGTAGGTCACCGGGGACTTGACCCAGAAGGATTTATTCTTGCCCTGGCCCCTCTTCCTGTGGCTCTTCTCTTGACCTCTACTTCCTGACTGACTGATATAAGCAGCTTTCCTCTGCCATGGTGCTTCTGCCTTGGAGCCACTGACCACTGTCTGAAACCATGAGTCAGATTAAGCCCCTCCTCATGTAAGAGGTTCATTTATCTCAGCAGTGAAAAACGCTGCCCAGCCCAGCGTCACTGTTCCCTTTCCTGCTTTACTCTGTTTCAAATTATTTATTTCTCTTTAGCATAAATATTGTTTTCTTAATGTTCTCACTCCGAGCTTTAAAAATGGTACTGATTTTGTCTATTTGAAAATTACTATATCCAGAGCATTTAGCAAAATGCTTAGCCCATGGTGGGACTCAGTAACATTAATAATCAATGAATGTTAGACTTTCTCCAAATTTATACACCCAGTGCCTTGTTATACACACTATTATACATGGTTTTTCTTAGCCACGACTCACAGAGACTATTTATATCAGCACACCTAGAGCTGTCTTTGGTTCCCCGACTCAGCCTCCTAGTATTTAACTGTGTGGCGATTCACCATCTAAACGGTCTCCCTTTGATGGGCATCGAAGTTGATCGCAATCTTTGCTGTTGCAAACACAGCTTCTATGAATATCTTTTGCACATACCATTTCACACGTAATGTGGAATTGTAATTGCTAGCTCAGAGGCTAGCTATGTGTTTTACATTTAGATGGTCTTGCCAAACTGAACTCCATGGCCATGTCTACGAGTGCTTTTCCTCAGATTTTTATGAGACTTTCTGTTATTCTGAATGAGATGGAACTGTGTTTTCATAAAGAGGTTTTGTGTTTCTCCTCTTTGAATCTTGCCCTCACAGTCTTTGACCATTGTATTACTGAGTAGTCCTTTTATTGATTTATTCAGAAATTGGCCTTTTGTTTGATATAAGTAGTGAATATTTTTCCTCATAAATTCTTATTCAGAGCCTGAACTAGAGCCTGAAAGTCTGTGTGTAAAACCAGTGCCTGAATGGTTCCCGTGTGGCTGGTTTGGGAATCACTTTGAGGAATCCTGCCATGGATAACTCAGGGCGCTGGTGCGGAATCCTCTTCATGCCCTTAGATACCTCCTGGTGGCTTCTGTATGGAGCTTCTGTAGAAGAATATAATTCTGTTGGAAGACGATGGAGATGCCAGTTCTGTGGGAAACTTCTTTTTCCATGTGGAGATGTGTTAGAAATGCCTGGTGTGTATTTTGTCTTCTCTGCTCTTTGGCTGGGGTCTTGGTCTTCGGAGAAGGGTTGTTCCGGTGGAAGAGGCAGAGCCCTCCACCTCCCTTATCTCTCTAGGAAGACAGTTTCTGCCCTCCTTCCTTCCTCCACCCCATCCCGTGATCCAGGTTCTTCTTAGGTAATGATGCTGGTGGTGATGATGCCAGGGAGGACACAGAGGGTGCAGGGCCACTTGGTGTCTGCAGTTCATCGTAATAAATTCAAGAGGAGCTGCAGGCTTCCTTTGGGAGGATTTCGACTTGAGCCTCCTACACTCGACTGTCTAGATCAACTTTTCAACAGAAGAATAGTGCAAGCCAGGATGGAGTTTTTTGTTAAATACATTAAATAAGTAAACCAGTGACACTATTTTAACACTGTGTCATGTTTAACCAGTATATTCCCAAAAGAATCACTGCAACATATCATCAACATAAAATTTATTTATTTATTTATTGTAGTGCTGGGGCTCAAACTCAGGGTCTCATATCCCTACTATTAACTACCACTAAAATATTTATGTTCTGTTATCATTTTAAAAGTCATGCTGAGTTTCTGAACTAAAGAATATCTCCATTTAGCTAGCCAGGAGCTGATGTGGGTGGCAACTGGACACCCATGTGCTACTCTTATTGAACAGCGAGGCTCTCAATCTCTCGATGGTAGAGAACGTCATTGGTGAAAAGAAACGCAGGCCAGCGTCTCCTCATACTGCAGGCTTAGTCCATGCCAAACAGAAGCCCACCTGTTCCTGAATCCAGCCTCCGTGCTTAGCCCCACCAGGGACTGTCACTTGTGCTCTCAAGTGGCTTCAAACCATCTCCCTTCTCAACAGGTTAATCTAAGAAGAGCACCGCCAAGTTAAGGACACATTCTCTCTGTAGCTACCAAACCTTAGCAAATAGTAGTACTTGACCATAGTAACCAGTCTGGTAAGCCCTGACACATCACACCCCACTAATTCCTCACAGTCATTCTGTAATGTCAGTACTTTCAGTAGCTTCAAAGCAGAGAGAGTATGTTAATCCCTTGTCTGTTACTGTGATGGGATATCCAAGGCTGGGTGACTTATATAGAAAAGAGGTTTACTTATTAGCTCACCATTTCAGGGACTGGAAGTCTCAGCATTGTGGCACCAGCCCTGAGTCTGGCTCACCATAGCCTCATAACGGGAAGGATCATGTGAAGAGATAGGGGGCCAGGCCAGCCAGTGAGGAGCCAACCTTCCCTCTAAAGGTCCCACTGTGTCTTCACATGGCCACACTGAGGACCAAGTCCCCAGTGCGTGACCATGTGCAAACTAGCCCTGAGATTCACATCACTTGCTAGGGTCTGTCTTGATGGGGAGCAGTGCTGCTCAGATGGGTGTGCGTCAGGGGAGCTGGAGTGCTGGTGAAAGTGCAGATGCCTCATTCTCAGAGTCTCTGCCTCAGTTGGTCTGGCGTGGGCTAGGGAGCCTGTATTCCTGATCCTTCCTCAGGTGTTGGTGCTGCTGCACTGGGGTCGCCCTTTGAGAAGCTCTATGCCAGAGTTGCCCCTTCTCCCAAGTTACTTCCCTGCCAGAATGTTTGAGCCTCATCCTGAACCAGAAGTGTGGGAGACAGAGTCACACCTGTTGTTACATATAAGAAAGTGGCTGTACCCCTTAGGCATAGGGGACAGAGTGGGGTCCTTGGTGTGGAGGTTACCCTGAGAAGAATTTGATTTCCATTGACAGAAGAACTTGCCGTCAGCGGGGCTGCCACTGTGGGTTTGGGCATCCTTGTCACTGAGAGGGTTTGATCTGGAGCCCAGACATTGGTTAGCAAGCAGGAGAAAAATCCTTCTTCCTTAATGAAGTCTGTGAAGGTTCATCAGCCTATCATGCTTGATACTCTTTGAAAAACAACCCAGCACATTTAATTTGGATTTAAGTTCACTGTTTTGTAAGCCTCGTTCTCATATCTGTTTTTAGCCTTTTAATAAATTCACCAACTTTCTTCATTTCTCTTTTCCCTTTTCCAGTCTATGTGTGTATGTATATTTCCTGGGCTGGGAGTGGGACCTAAGGCTGTGTTCATGCTAGAGAAGCACTGTGTCTTTGGGTTACACCTCAGCCCCTATTTTCAGTTTCCTTCAAGCAACCAAACCTGTTACTCCAAAGCAAAATCAAGACTGGCTGACAGTGTGGGTGGGTGGACAGTTATACTGCCTCTCTTCCATTGTCGTATCTGTCTTCTGCTTCTTCTGCACACTAGCTAGAAAGGTGAGGAAAAGGGCTGAGAAGTGATCAGTTAACTGCCAGCCAGGTGTCACCTTTAAAACTGAGAGAAGTTTATTTCACTTTCCACTTGCAGTAGCCAGAAACACTGTGCAGCCTGAACTGACAGCGGTAGCTCACGAGTTCTGTTTGGTCTTTGTTATACGCCTCACTGGGACAAGGCAGGTCGGGTTGTCGGGTCCCGTGGTCAGCAGTCCCAGCTGGTGGCTGGTCCTCAAGGCCCAGAGGTCTGTACGAAGCCTCTGCCTGGACTCTGCTGCTCCCAGCGTGGAGCTGCTGTGGACTTGCGGCGGTGTTCTCACGAAGCCCGCACCACTGATCTTCACCTGTTCCCAGGCTCACGAAGCACTTTCTTTCCCCCCGAATCACTCGGCTAATTGGAGTCACGCCAGGCCTTCCCTCCCCTGAGTTCTGATCTTCCCATCTCGCTCCATTTCCCATCACTGGCATCCACTTCCCTTCTCATTCATTCAGCAAATATTTATGGAGCTCCTGCGAGCAGCTGGGCCCTGAGCTGGGCCTGAGCGATAAAGCAGAGAGCAGAATGGATGAGCCCTGCTCCTGTGGGCCTTAGGTCCCAGCAGGCAAGAGAGGCAGCCAGGAAGTGAATTGATTCCTTATACATTTTCAGTGAGTGGTAAATTCTCTGAACAATGAAGAGATGGTATGAGGACTGGAAACTGAGGTCTGTGAGGGGCGGGGATGAATTAGGCAGGGTGGCCTCATGCAGAATAGTGAATCCAGAGATCTGAGTCCCTGGAGGGGCTTTGCTCATCAGCACTGGACGCAGCTAGTACTGGCATCTAGTGGGTGGAGGCCAGGGATGCTGCTCAACCTCCGACAGGGCACAGCGTGGCCCCTGCTTTTATCATCGGAGGGATCCAGACCCAGTGCTGCTTCAGGGTAAAGGTATGAATAATGGGAAGAAGCCAAGATGTTAGGAAGGGCATTTCCAGGGAGGATAAGCAGCCAATACCAGCCCTTAAGGGAGGGCATTGGTTGTGGTTGTGTTGATTATTGTAGAAGGTAAAACTTAGCAGCTCAGTATGGCAGTTTATTCTAAATTCATTTAAATCCAGAATGGATGCTCTTGATTGGAGGTGAGACAAGGACTGTGGAACGCAAGGTCATTTTAGAAGGCAGGACCCAGGCTTCGGACACATTAGCATGTAGCTACTGGGAGTGGCCTCGGTATTGACCCCTAGGAGAAAGATTGGGGCCGAAGTGAGGGGAGCGAAATGCTGCACAGGGTGTTTTATGGACCAGACTTAGAAGGGGTCTACCATGTGTTCATCCATAGTCCATTGACCAGAATACTAACTGCAAAGGAGTCTGGGAAAGGTTGGAGAGGTGGAAAGGATCTCCAGTTTGAGATGCAGATAGATCAACATGCTCTTGGTCAGACTGTTAGTAATCTCTGCTAGTAAGATCTATCCAGGAGTGGTCCTAGTTCTGTACTAAGCCCTAAGCTAAACCTCTTCCAAAGAAACTCTCCGGTTTGTTGCTATCAGTATCCCCATTTTAGAGATGAGGAAACTGATATGTAGAGAGGTTAAGGAAATTACTCACAGTCACGCTAATAAAGCTAATGAATATTGGATCTCAGAGTTGATTCTGGGCTCTGAGAGGCAGCGAAGGAGACTGTTGGCCAGAGGTTCTCACTAGACTCCCCTGGAAGGTTTGTGGCAAGATGGGCTTCTGGGCTCTGTCTGGGGCTCGGCTTGGGCAGGTCCAGGAGCTGGAGGATGGAGCCATGTATGAAATCTGGATTTGTCACGATCCACCCAGAGTGGTTCTAAGGACATGCTGTCTTTGGGATCACACAACAGCAGTCAGGACTGGGGAGAAGGAGACTCCTGTCCTTCTCCATGGAACTTGCCAAGGTCACTGAGGAGACAGGATGTCAAACCCGGAACATTAGCAATCAGAGAGATTATCAAAGTTCATTGTGGTTATTTGGCAGCTGTTGGATGGGAACCGTCGTAGCGGAGCACCGTTAATTACCTCTGAAAGGTGCGGAGCAGAAACAGTGTAGGAGCGCCAGGAGAAGACATCACTCCTGACAGGGAGGGACTGGAAAGGCTGTGCGAAGGGGTCTTAGAAAGTGCAGATTTCAGGTATTGTTATTTTTTTGTTTTTGTTCTGGGGGGGATTGAACCCAAGGCCTATCATATGGTCCATCAGTGAGCTATGTGCCTGGTCCTCTTTTTTTTTTTCTTAATTTGGGAACAGTCTAGTCTGACCTTGAAACTGTGCTCATCCCTCAGCTGCAGGAGTAGCTTGGATTTCAGGGACGTGCTTGGCTGGTGTTACTCTTTACTCCCTGTTATGTCTCCTATCTCACCTGCCAGAATGGAAGCTTTCTGGGTCCAGGGATGGTAATGATCATTTCCAGTGCTACATTCTTAGTCTCTCCAGTTGTGCCTGTCACACAATAGATCTTTTGTAGACATTTTTTGGACAAAAAATTCAGTGTGTACAGTGACCTTTTTTTTAATTTTAGTTTTTTGAGAAAAGATCTTGCTTTATAGTTCAGGCTGGTCCTGAACTCAGCAATCCTCCTGTCTCTGCCTCCCGAGTGCTGAGATTATAGGCATGAACCACCACGCCCGACACTGTGGTATGTGGTACTGATTGCTGGTGAGTATGAGTCACAACACCCAGCATTGTTGCATGTAGTTTCCGGATCACACTCGGGGGCCCTTGCACCTGTGAGGCAGGCCCTGGAACCACCAAACTAAATGCCTTGCCCTGTACAGTGACTTCTAAAATGCATTTATAAAGTTCCCTTTCCCTGCACATACAGAGAAAGAGCTCCTGCATCAGATACATTAAAGGAAAGTAGTTTTCTTTCCTGCAGAACTTTTCAGAGCCTTTGATTTGCAAGCTGGCTCAGAGAATCTACAAAAGAGGGAGCTAGTATTTAGCAACCCTGAATCTTACTAGAGCATTGGCTCGTCTTTCCTGTGACCTGTTAGCATGCCATGCATTTATATTATTCAGCTCAGGGGATGCTCTAACATGGCAGCTAGGTTTCTTCTGGTCCCTCTTCTCTGTCCCTTTTTTATATGCCATGTGCCAGCCTGTGCTCTGTCACTTTTAGGTGCCAGGCAGACATCTGGGGGTGGTAAGATCTGCAGGTTTCCACAATACACTTGGCTTCCCCAGAGCCCCGGAAAGTGCCTGTTTGGTCCCCTTCTGTTTCTGGAGCAGGGGAAGGTGAGCACGAGCCTGCCGCCCTGCTCAGCCTCCTGCCTGTCAGGCTCCTCCAGGCCCTCTCGGCCGCCCTGAGGTACCGCGGAACTGCACCGTGAAAAGGAAGTGTCAGGGCCGCTGCTGCCGAGGCTGAGTGGGGCTGAGTGGAACAGGCAGGGGACTTCATTCTGGCCCCTCGGTAATGGATTCTGACAGGGGACACGGGCTTGGAGAGGCTATGACAGGTGTCGGGAGAGCCACGCGGCTCTCGAGGGCCCTCGTTGTCATTAAGCCTCTACAGAGACATGTCTGTGATTTGACTCACTGCACACCGGTGTCTGAATGTGACACAGAAGAAATGAGGTACTGATACATGTCACAGGGTGGACGGGCCTCGAGGCATTGGGCCAAATGAGAGCAGCCAGACAGGGAACCCGATGTCGACGGCTTCCATTTCACTGTGGTGTCCAGAGTAAGCAAATCCGTGGGGAAGAAAGCAGACTGGTGCTGCCGGGGTGGCTGGGTGTGGGCAGTGACTCTTTAAGGGGTGGCAGTTCCTCTGGGGCACAGGAGAGTTTGGAGCTACTTAAGTCGAGTTGGACAGTATCATGAATGCAAATGCCGCCGAAGTGTTTGACTGATAATGGAAAAGTTTGTTATGTGACTTTCTTTTAAAAAGTTTTTTAAAAGGCAAAGTTTTTTTTTTTTTTTGAGACAGGGTCTCGCTTTGTAGTTCAGGCTGGCCCTGAGCTCAGCCTCAAACTCACATCACAGCAATCCTCCTGCCTCTGCCTCCCGAGTGCTGGGATTACAGGCGTGAGCCACTGTGCCCGGCACCATGGTATGTGGTAGTGATTGCTGCTGGGGTGAGTCTCCACGCCCAGTATTGTATGTCGTTGCCGGGGAATTGAACCCGGCCCTTGCACTTGCAAGACAGGCACAGAAACCACTGAGCTAACTCCCCGGCCCAAGGGGAGATTTTTTTTTAAAAAAAATTCTTAGTCGGACTTATCCAGTGTAGAGAAAGGGAAAACAATATGGAATCTGGTCTAAACCAGAATGGTGATTCTCATACCTGGTTGTAATTAGAGTTACTTGTATTAAGTTCTACCCCCAAAGTGGATATAACTGGTCTGGGGAGAGCCACGAGTTTTAAGATTTTTTTAAAATTTAAAAACTTCAATTAATTAATTAATTAATTAATTAATTTTTGTGGTACTTGGGATTGAACCCAGGGCCTTCCCACTGTGGAACATCCTTAGTGTATCTGTCTGTCTCTCTCTTTCTTTCTTCCTCTCTTTTTATCTCTTTTTCCTTAATTGTGAGACAGAGTCTCAGTGAATAAGTTGTCCAGGCTGGGCTCAAACTTGTGATCCTTCTGCCTCAGCCTCCCAGAATGTTGGGATTATAGGTATGTACTCCTATATTTGACTTAATTTTTAAATATTTAAGTTAACCATGAAAACTATATATATTTATGGGGTACAGCATGAGATTTTAATAGGCAGCTGGCATATCATCCCCTAGACATACATCATTTCTTTACGTTGAGAGCGTTGAAAATCTTCTCCATTAGCCATTTTGAAGTATGTAGTTAATTGTTGTCGACCTCATAGTTGTATGGTGCTATAGAACATTAGAAATTGTTCTTCCCATCCAACTGTGTCCTGTGCCCTTTAACCATCCCTTTTCCATCCTCCTCACGCATACCCTTCCCATCTCTGGAAACCACTGTCTATTCTCTGTATCTACAAGAGCAATTGTTTTATTTTCCTGTATAACTGAGAACATGTGTACCCCTTGCATGGATACCAAGATGTTCAAAACTTTAGGTGATTCTAGGCTACAGCTGGAGGCAGAAGCAGGTGTGTAATACACTGTTCATATGGATCACAGGAGCTGGAGAGAACGTCTCCTGAATTCCCTGCTCCTGCCTCATAACAAGGTTTGTCTTCCAACGCATGTCTTGCATGAGTCTGAACCTCTGGAAGCGCCACACTTCCTTTTAAACAGACTCCCTACACCCTAATATGCACAGGAGTCACACTGAGCAGGCCTGGGATCGGCATGACAGTCTATACTTCTGGTTGTGTCCTGGGGATGCTAGTTGCTGGGCCAGGGCCATACTTAGCTGGGGTCTGAAACACAAATAAATCAGCATGGTTCACATTCAGACTCAGAGACTTTAGTATATGTGCTGCTGAAGGAAGCGCAGGCTCAGAGATTTTAAAGCATAGCTCTTGGACATCAGGCACTGTTGCAGGGCCTCTGCTTGTTTTAAATAGTTCAGTCCCAATCCGTGCCGTACGAAGCAAGTGTTTTGATTGTCCTTGTTTATAGAAGAGAAACTGAGGCTCAGAGGGAGGGAGTGCCCTGGCTTGTACGGACTAGCAGTTACAGATCTGGGAGTCTGTACTCTCTATGCTTGTCAGACTATAGGGACATGGCTGTGGCCCAAGATGGTCCAAGTCATTTTAAGCCTGTGCTGGTTAATCTTGTTTGTCAGCTTGCCTGGGTTGAGAGACTCCTGGATAATCAGGGCACTGATATCGTCACTTGGTTAGCCCACTGGTAAGTTCATTGCTGAAGGGATTATTAGAAGGTGGGGCCTTCTTGGAGGAAGTGGGATCATGGGGGCCATGTCCTTGAGGACTCTGTCCAGTCCTCAGCTCCTTCCTCTTTGGCTTTTTTCAACTCACTCTGCTTCCCAGCCACCATGATGTTTCTGCCTTGGAGCCAAGTCAACCATGGACTAAAGCCTCTGAAATTGACCCAAAATGAACTTCTCCTTTAAGCTGTAGTTGTCAGGCGTTTTATCCCATCAGTGGAAAATCCGAGCAATATGGAGTCCAAAGATAGCACCAACTTCATCCATGCAAAAGTTTATCTATGGGCTGTGGAATGAGGATTTGTCCAGAAGATCCTCTACAAGAAGAGCTCTGGGGTTGGCTTTGGCTGTGTTTCTGAAGAAACCAAAGTGTCTTGGGGATAGGTTGACCACCTTTCCCAGTGAACAGTCCTTGTTCTAGCATTGAAGTGCTCAAGTTCCAGAAACCTCCCACTGCATTGAGGATGACTGGTCACCCCACAGAGTGCTCAGGAGTCCTTTTGTGACTCCAAAGAATGCTGACTGGCTGTGGGTAGCACGGAGAGATGTCTGAAGACACCCCCTAAACGTATGGGGATTCTCTTCTGTTATGTATCTTGATAAACAACCTTGACCTTTTCCAAGCTTGCTTTTAGACATGCTGGGGATTGTTGGGGAGGGGAAAGAAGAGTTATATTTTCTGGAGAGCGTGTTGAAGGATGCGTTTGCAATTTAAATTCTCATTAAGAACCTAGAAACATTCAAAGAGTTATAATATTAAATATGTTGAAAGATCTTCAGATTCACTGCAAGAAACACAGGCTCATTATCTTCAGGGCTGGTTCCTAAACGTGGGAACTGGAAAGATTTCTTTGTCTTTCTTTAGGGGATAAAGGTGTTAAAAACCAGTATAATAAAAAAGTCATCTGAAGACAGCAACAGCTCTAATAGCGATCTTTGTTATGTTGGCTGCCAGTTAATGAGCACTTGAAGTCTTCCCTTGACTGATGCGCTGGACAGTAAATGGCATAGGCGCCAGAGTGAACACATATTTTTTACTGGGCTAAGAAGTTTAGGCTTTCAAATGTCAACTCCATATTGATTGATTGATTAATCGTACTGGGGTTTGAACCCAGGGCCTTCATATTCAGCTACACCATCAGCCATTTTTGTTTTGAGACAGGCTCTCACTAAATCACTAAGTTGCCCAGACTGGACTCAGAGTTGTAATCCTCAGCCTCAGCCTCCCAGAGTTCTGGGAGTACGTATGTGCTGCTACATCTGGTATATTGTCCCTAACTTCTCAACTCTGCTGCTGTCATGTGAGATCATTCATTCGAATGACTGTCATGGCAGCATTCCAGTAAAAGCCATCTTACATAAGTAGGTAGGAACAGGGTGAAGTTTATCACCCTCTGCTATAGTGACTAGAGAACTGTCTTCGGGTGTTAGGTTTTGCTTCCTGATACAGCTGTGGTGCCCTCCAGCACTGGGACTCTAAGACAAACATCATCTTAACCTGAGAGTGCTTCTCTGTAGAGCAGGGGCGGTGATAACCCCACTGTCTGGTGAGCCCAACGTTCCTGTCTTTGGACTCTGAATTGCAGCTGGTGCTCATGACGAGTCAGCTCTTCTGGATAAATTCCTTGGGAGTTGGGTCAGTTTGTGAGAGACATTCTGGTACCGCTTGAAAACTCCCTTGGCCAAAGGTGACCATAGGTCTCTCTGGCCTTGAAATTCCACCTCTGCTGTCCACTCCCAGTTCTGGAAGGGAACACAGTGTTCTTCCCCAAGGTGCTGCCTAGTGAAGTGGAGGCTGTCCTCCTCTCTCTATCTCTCTCTCTCTCTCTCTCTGTCTCCCTATTCTCATGCCTAATAAATCACTGTGACAAGAGCTTGTTATTACTTAACTCCAAGGAGCGTTTCCACAGTCTGAAGTAGGAAGGGGAAGGAAAACATATCATTTTGCCTGGAATCACTTTAAGAATGGAAATATTTTTTTTGTAAATTAATATTCATCAAATAGATCAGGTAAACATCCAGTAATGACAGGGCATGGGCCATTTATCAATTCAAGCTTCAGAATGCAATTATCAGTCAGATAGATGGTGCCGAGACTTAATGAAGCTGGCCTGATAAGTCCCATTACTTCAGATCGGGGTGTGAGCCCAAGGTCCATTTTCACTCTTATATGAAGAATGATGCCCTTTTGTCATAGCTGGGTTTGGAGTCAATATGTTTCTCCTCTTGAGCTATAAAATTTGATGAGAAGGCTTTGGCAAACCCTGATTCCTAAGATGCCAGAGGCTGTCTGGGGTGGGTTGGTTAAGAATGGAGGTTAAAAAAGCAACAGATAGACCCTTACAGACCTTCCACCTGCTCTTTCCCAGGTGGTTGGCTAAGGGACCATTCCATTCCTGTTATCATCCTCATGTAGACCCCAGGATCTCAGGGCTCTCATTATCCCTATTTCACAGATGGGAAAATTGAGGCTCAGAATGGAGAAAGTATGTCCTTGCTAAGGTGAGTAGAGTTACAACCCCCCATAATGTGCCTGATTTCACCCCCAGAACCTGTGAATACATTTCCATATGTAACAAAAGGAATTTACCAATGTGATTAAGCCAACAATCTTGAGATGGAGAGATCTGTGGATTATCTAGACAGATTCACGCTATCATAGGGTCTTATCGAGGAAAGAGGAAGGCTGGAGGCTAAGAGTCAGGGTTGAAGATGGCTGGGGAGACGCAGGAAGGCCAGGAACCAAAGTCTGCAGGCAGCTTGTAGAAGCTGTAAAAGACAAGAGTCTCCTCAGAAATTCTAGAAGGAGCACACCTGGTTGGCACCTTGACGTTAGCCTAGTAAGACTCATTTTTCTACTGACCACCAGAGCTTTTGCTAGTAAATGGATGTGGAATTGAGTCACTAAGTCAGTGGTCACCTGTCACGACCGCAGCATGAGACTCAGACCCTTGCCCTTATTTCCATGACTGAGGAGCTGTAGCAAAGCTTTCCTGTTCTGGGCAGCTGAGCTCAACACCCGTAATTTTAAGGAGGAGAGGCTAACTGGGTTCACGGTTTCAGAGGGTTCAGTCTGCGGTCCACTGGCTCCAAGGCAGGAGCATCATGGCGGAAGGCAGAGCAAAGCTGCTTGGCTCTTGGTGGCTGGGAAGCAGATAAGGGGAGCAATGCCTGGAGGAAGGATCAGGGGGACCAGATGCAGCTCTTCATCCTGGGGCTTCTCTGGCAGCCCCAGCTGGCTGCCTGGTGCTCTCCTCCAGGGTCAGGCACTCCGAGCCTCTTTCGCTGCCCCAGCCCTACTCCAGCCCAGCAGAACCTACTTTTCCTCGACTGAGTGTCATTGGGTCAGCACCCCTGCTCAGCACCCTAGCTCCTTTGATGCTCCTTTTCCACAGAGCTGCCAGGCCCTCATGACTCTGAGTTCAGAGTAGTCAGGAGTGGCTGGCAAGTGAGCAGCGATAGGAACCCAGACCGGTGGGTTTTAGTCAGGACACTTTCTGTCCTCAGCCATCTCCATCCCTTGCTCTTTGGATTGCTGTGGGGTTCCCTTGGCTGTTGGAGTACTGACCAGTGGTGAGGTGAGTGGCAGCCCTCCACGGCAGCCTCACCAGCTGGCATATGGGGACATACCCATGCCTTCGGGATGCCCGGGGATGTTGCTTTGCAGGTCCTGGAGGGTCCTGTCATTGGGAGGTCACCTTCCCTTTCACCTTGCAGGCATGTGGCAGCTCATGGGACTCTGGAAGCCAAGCCCTGGGGACAGACCCCTGGCTTCACCTGTGCTGTGCTGTCAACCAAGCACAGCTCTGCAAAGGAACTGAATTTAGGTGTCACCTAGGAGCCCTGGGTGCTTGACAGCCATCACTCTTTCTCTGACAGGAAGAGCCAGGCACTGTGGTTTATGTCTGTTGTGTTCATAACAGTCCTCGGCTGTAGGTCCTGCTGCTGGTTAAAAGATGGGCTCAGAGGGGTTCAATGAGTTGTCTAGGGTCACACAGTGGAGAAGTGCCACACTGAGGTGCAGACACTGGCGTGCTCAGAACTGGGGCTCTGGGAAGGACAAGGCCTCTCTTGCAGCTGCTAATGCTCCATCTGGGATTTTTTTTCTTGTGGTGCTGGTGATGGGATCCATGACATAGTGCACAGTAGGCAAGCTACACTTCTAGCCCCATCTGTGATTTTTTTTTTAAAGACATTTTTTGTTGTGGTAAAATATATAAAACAGGATTTGCTATTTTGGCCAGTTTAAGGTTACAATTCAGGGGCATTTATCACATCCACAGTGTCATGCAATCACCACCCTTCCTGTTAACAAAACTTACTTGTCACCTCAGCTAGATCTCACGAAGCAGCTGCCCCCGTTTTCCTCTCCCTCCCAGTGCCCCATGCTTTCCTTCCCTAAGAATTTGCCTGTTCTAGACATTCCCCTTGAGGGGCGTCTTGGGTTTAGGATGTTTGCAGGTTCCTCCTTGGAGCACGGATGGGAACGCCGTTCCTTCTCATGGCCGTGTGATTATCCCTTGTGTAGAGGTACCAGGGCTTGTTAGTCCGTCTGATGGACACTTAGGTTGTTTCTGCCTTTGGCCAGAAATGAATAATGTTGTTATGGTGGATAAACATTGTTTTCAGTTGGCCTGAGTGGAATCGCTCAGACAGACCTCTGTATTTTGCCCCTTGACGATCCCTGAGCATCGCTGTGTGCTGATTTCTTCACTGTGACATGGTGGCAGTGAGAGGCAGTGGCTGGGATGACTTCATTCGCCAGTATTCTTGGGCTTCAGTTCTAAGCTTGTCCCATGGGAAGCACTGAGCCAGCTAGAGGTGAGCAGGAGGATGCTGGCTTTGTTGGCTCCGAATTGCTGAGGGAACCCTGGCTTGGGGGAAATAAGGACAATCTATTGCTAGGGGCAGGGCTGCGGCTGGAACCAACCGGCTGGTGAGACTGTGCAGGCTGCACTCTCTGCCCCACATGGGGATGTGGCTTTGGGTGAAAGCCCCTGCGGACACCATCAGAAATACAGCACGGGCTTGGTCCTTGCCCTGTTGTGTCTAAAGTGATGACGATCTTGTTTCTCATTCATTTCAATATACGCTGGTGTCAGATTTCCTTATATTGCCTCACTGAGTCGTCACCATTGCCATGTGGGGAGATGTTATGCTCCCCAGTTTACAGACAAGGAAACGGGGCTCCTACCCTCTGGCTCACAAATGTCTATGTAATAAGAGGCAGAGCTCGTGTCCAACCACCATGCTACTCTGCTCTTCTGCCAGCAAGCTGGCCTTCCCTGTTCCACACCTGGGGGCAGAAGTTACTCTGGGTGCCAGGGCCACTTGGGGACATCTCAGATCTATCCTAAAGCTGCTCCCTGAACCTCTCAGTCCCCTCCTGCTTTGCTGGCACTTTCTTGGTGTGCTGAGGCCCTTGTGAAGAGCTGACATTAATTTCCAGAAGGCTGATGGGATCTCCTGGGAGGGCCAGAGGTGATGTCTTTAGAAGGTGACATCTCTGATGGGTGTGGCTTCATCTACTTCTTTTAAATCTAGGGTTTTAAAACTCTGAGGCCATCCTCTGCATTGTATCAGAGAAGCAAATTATTGCCAGAAAAGAGGGTTAATTTTGTCCCCAGCAGTTTAACAGCAAGGCTATTCCTTTCCAGGGAGAAGTGGTGACCAGAGTCCTCGGAGTGCGGAGTGCACATTGGATGTGTCTGTGGGACATTTCTGTCTACCTGACACCAGCTTCGAATTAGGCACAAGCTAGTGTGGGAAGTTATGGGGACAGACTGAAGTCGGTGACTTGGCTGTGGCCTGCAGGCAGCCAGCAGCCAGCAGGGCTCCCTGATCCCGCCTGCTGCCTCTGTCCTAGTCTGCACTGCTCCGGACAAGAGCTCTAATGATATGTCACCGTCCTCAGTTTGTAGTGAGTGGGAGTGGAAAGGCTTTGTTCTGGTAGTGAGAGCACGTATGCTTCCCCCGCCTATTTAAAAATGACTCTTCCTTGTGGGAGTGTGGAGGTGTGTGATGCATGTGTGTATGTACATGAGTGTGTATGCATGCATGTACTAGTACGTGTGCACCTGAGTGTGTAAGTATGCGAGTGAGTATAATCAGATGTGCATGTGAGCATGTGAGTACATGTGTGCATGTGAGTATGGATATGAGTGGGTAGGAGTGTCTGTGTGTGAGTGTATGTGTGTGCACATATGCACACCCCCAACAGACTCCAGAGTTTGCCTTGGCGCCTTTACTTTAAAGACACTGGGTTATTTTTAGGGATGACGCAGCCCACATCAAAATAACTGGTTATTTTTGTGATTGGAGCATCAATCACATTATGACATAGCTGGCTCTGGAGAAATAGCAGCCAACCAGCAGTGAGGACGGGGAGCAGGTTCCATGAGTCAAACGTGGGCTTGGAGCCGAGGGCCAGGGGCTGCGGGGAGGCTGCTGCCTTGATGGAGTGCCAGAGACCCCTGAGAATAGCTCCTGTGGTTGAGGGCTTGCTCAGCACCCAGAACTGAGCACTAGACGCGCAGGACTCATTGTAGTCTCTGCAAGAATCCTCTAGGCAGAGGCTCCATCATCCCATTTTACAGATGCAGATGCTGAGGCAGAGGAGTCCGGTGTCACACAGGGTGCAACCAGCTGTGTGTAGCTCCAGAGCTCCTATTCCTGGTTCCTGCTCCCCACTCAGCCTGTACCTGGTGTGATGCCAGGCCTATTACCTGCTAGGAGCTCCCTGTGTAAACAGTCCCTGACTTGTCTTGGGCCTGGGTGCGGAGAGTGAGAAGGAGCACAGGAGTTTCCATTCCCAGGTGCACAGCACGCTTGTTAGTGGCATGAAGTGTCACCGTCGGTCACAGTGCACTGCACAGGCCCAGCAGTGTGAGGGTCTGCTGCTGCAGGGTTGTGGGTCCACCCTGCACCCTCCCTCAGCCTCCTCTGCATCTTGTCTGTCACCATGTCCTGCCTGAATGTCCCCGGAGTCAGAGTGTGTCTTATCCTCTGCTGTCCTGACTGCCCTGGCCTCCCAGCCACTGGATCCCATTGTCAGCCTCCCTGCCACTCAGCTACACTCGCTGCTCCCGCCAAACTTCCCCGACTGACTTTCTGGTCCTGTCTTTCCACTGTGTCATCCCGACCGTGCGCCCTGTCCCACAGCGTTGTTTGGCGTTGCTCATTCATTCACCCACCCAGTAAATGCCTGAGCATCGTCACACACCGAAGTCAGCTCTAGACAGGAGATCAGCGAGCAAGATGGACAGTGCTTTTCCTGGCCGAGGACACAGGCACCCGGGCTCTGACCCCAAGCAGCCCTGGGGAGGAAGTGCAGTGTGTGTAGTTGGAGAGTCGGTCACCAGGTGTGGTGGAGCCCACAGAGACAGAGGGTGGATCTGGGGCTTCTTCCTCCACTCACCCTGCAGCCCCAGGCTCAGGGAAGGTGCCCCATACCTGGAAGCCCACAGACCTGCCAGATGCACCGTGTGTCTGAGTGTGGATGGTCCTGTGCACATGCGATGATCACCTGTTTGTCCAACTACTCTGTAGCCAGCAAGGTGAGGACCTCACCTGTCAGGTTCCTGCTGGGGCTGTGGGTCCTGTAGCTCCTTGTGCAACTGGAAGAAATTGATGACAGGAGCCAACAGTAGGTGGTAGGATTTTCCACTGGCCAAAGTCTCGTGTGAAGGAAAGACCAAGCATGCTGGTTTGCCAAAACATGAATTGTGTAGTAGACCGAGTTCTAAGCATGGACTCAGATGATCTGGGTTCCAATCTGCATCTGATTCTTTCTGCTGTGTGACCTTGGCCAGCCTTCTTTGCCTCTCTGGGCCTCTCTGTCTCACCTTCAGTAGAAGCCAGTCATGGCAGCTGCCTTGCAAAGGTGCTGTGATGGGGTGGAGGCATCTCAGGATGCTCAGGGAAAACCAAGTAGTTACTGCTTCAGAACATGAAAGGTCGGAGCAAGGGAAGGCTGTCTGCAGCTTCGGATTACCATGCCACTGAGCCTTGTCTGCTCACAAGTACAGGCAAGAGAGGGCTTTGCACTTGCTCTGTGGCTGACACCTACTTCATTAAGCACCAGGCTCCTCTTCAGCCTTCCCTCTCTGCCTCCTGTCTTAAGGAGTGGGAGAAAAGGTCACGTTTCAGGAACTCAGAGATTAACTCCCAATGAGATGTATGGAGCTTTCTGACTTCAATTTTGTTAAAATGCTGAAAGGTGTTAATCTCACAGCCTAGACAAATGGCTTTCAAAATGAAATCCCTGGCCTCACAGCAGCAGCAGCAGCTGGGAACTTGTTGACAAGGCAACATCCAGGCCCATCCCCAAGGCCCAGGCATAAGGGACTTGGGGATAGGGCCCCAGGTTGTGGTTTCCATGAGCCCCCTAGGGATTCAGGTCTGTGTTCAAGTTTGTAGCCTATGGCCTGGATGTCTAAGTACGTAAACTTCAAACATGTACTCTTTAATGGAGAGGGCAGGAAGAATCAGAGAGAAAGAGAGAGAGACAGACGGACTGACAGACAGACAGACAGACAGACAGAGGAACTTTCAATGCTCAAATCAAGAAGGCCAGAGACAATGCCTCATCCAGGTTGACAAAGTGTACTCTGTACTATGCTACCCAAATTCTGCCTATGTCTGGTGGAAGTGTGGTGATTTGGATTCTTCATTCAAATCAGTGTTAGAAATACTCAGTTCTCTGGAGCTGAAGTCTCTCGTCAAAAGACTTGTCAGGGCAAACTGCTCCTGCCAATGCTTTTCTCTGGCTTTCCCATTTCATGTCAGCCATTTGTAGACTAGAAATCTCCCTGGACACTCCCACAAATACCTTTGTGTTTATTTGAGTACCGGTGTTCATCAGGACTGTGAGGAGATACTTGAGAATAATACCTTCAAGGAGGAGAGGTTGATTTTGGCTCACGTTTCCCGGGGTGTTAGTCCATGGCCAGCTTGCTCCATTGCTCTGGGCTTGAAGGGAGACAGAAACATCTTGGTGGAAAGAAGTGGCAGAGGAAAGTTGTTCACTTCCTGGACTCCGGGAAGCAAAGATAAGAATTCCACGCTTCCTCCTTCTTTGGCTCCTGTCCTGTCCAGGCCCTCACCTGTTGGAAGGTGCCGGTCCTTTTATTTGCTGTCTCACCTGCCAGTCTCTCCAGGCCATTAAATGAACCATCCAGGTTAATCATCACAGTGCGTGTGTCTGATTCAGTGGGATTTCCAAGACATGTGTGAATGGATATCGAGCTGTACGTCAGTTGTGTATGTCAGTTGTGGCTGTCACCCTGGGCAAAAGGCTTCAATGGGTCACCATCACAGCTGGAGCCCAAACTGCGGTGTACATTTTAAAAATAGTGACTCATTTTAGACTCTGAAAACAGTGCTGTAAGAGGTGGTGACACTGTCCGCATTTCACAGGTGAGGAAATGGGTGCAGGCAGGTGAGGTCAGGACCTAAGCCCTCACCTGACCGTCATTGTCAGACTGTGTGTATCTTACTTAATGCATCCTACCTCTCTTACACCTCCGTGTGACCCTTGGGGTCATGGGCAGTGTCTTCTTGTCCTTCTGCCATAGAATTGAAGCAATCCTGGCCTCTGCCCTGCAGCTCCTGTGTCAGGACTGACCAGGGGGCGGCATTTAGAGGCAGTGCTTGGCACGCGGTAAACTTTCTGTGAGGGGCAACAAAAACAGCCACTATCATTGCTTTTCTTCTTTTTATATTGAACATCAGGCACACGGCAACCACCACATAGTCAGCTCAGTAAGTGCTTATTGAATTTAGTCATTTGTGAAATCATGTTATCCTTAAGCACAATGGATTTTTACTTTGTTGTTTCTCATTCAGAAACCCATTAGCATTTTTTTTGGTCATTCCTACTTTTACTTTCTGAATCACTGACTCTCAGCTTTGTGTCACTGCAGGTCCCTGGCTACCCTGGTCCCTTCCTCGCCTGGCCTGTCCCTGGTGTTGCCGTGAGAGTGAAAACGAGGTGGTGTACACGGGATGTCTGGCACAGCGTGTAGTGCCCAGTAGGCCCTGTAACAATGTTAGTTTCCTCACTGAGCCTTGATAATAAGATATCCAGCAGTTCTGACAGCGTGATAGGAAGAGTTATTCCGGGCACAGGAGAAGCCAGAAACCAGCCAAAGCTTCTAGAATCTTACAAGTAATTGGTCTATATTTAGAGCTCAGTGGAGATTTATGGAATGAATAACAAAGAATCTTATTCTGTTTCTGTTGCTATAACTGAATAACACAGACTGTGTAATTAAATAAGAATAGAAGTTTATTCGGTTCCTGATTCTGGAGGCTGAAAAGTGCAAGAGTGACGTGTAGTGAGGGTCTTGTGCTGCCTCGTAGCATGGCAGAGGGCCCCAAGTCTCTTCTTAGAAAGCCACTAATCCCATCACGGGAGCCCCATCCTCACGAGCTCACCTAATGCTAATTATCCCATGTTGGTTAGCTTTCTGTTGCTATAGTAAATATCTGAGCTGGCCAGTTTATAGAAAGGTTTATTTTGGCTGATGTTTTAGAGTCTGAGTCCGTATCAGTTGGCCCATTGTTTTTATTTAGGTCTGTGGTAGGGCAGCAAAACATGATGGGAGTATGTGGTCCACCCAAACTGCCTGACTCACTGCTAGAAAGTAGAAGAAGGAGGAAAAGCCTTTTTAAGAACATGCCTCCTGTGACCTCAGGTCCTCCTACTAGGCCCCACCCCTTAAAGGTTCCACCACCTCCCAACAGGAGCAAGCTGGAGACCACGCCTTTCACTCATGGGTTTTGAGGGAACCCTTTAAGATCCTAACTATAGCATTTCCCAAAGGACCTGTCTCCATTTACCATGAACACATTCAGACCATAGCAACAAATGAGTAATTCTGGTTTAGGGTTGTATCTCCTGGCACCAGACTGCCCTGCTGGGTTAGTAACTAGAGACAGGAAGACACTATGATAATCTGCATTGCTAATATCTAGGCATGTGTGTTCCACCTGGATCTGTGATTTTTATCAGTTAAAAGTTTAATGATTGTTTAGACCTGGAAGAGTGTTTTTAATGATGGATTTGTTCTTTATCTGTAGACCTGGCAGAGTTGCCTTTCAAAAACATGCTTTGGAAGCATCATTGAAATAAATAAGGCTCAAGCTCAAGCTGCAGGCTGGGCGCCAGGAAAGGGACATCCTGGGAGGCCCTGGTTAGGTCTCCCTCTGTCACAGGAGTAGAACACTTATCCACATCAGTTTAGTGCTTCAGTGGTGTGAGGACACTGGCCTTGGCCTCCCGGGGTTCATGTCTGCTTTGCAGATACGGCAAAGCCACAGCTCAGATGCAGTGGGTTTGTTACATGAGGCGCGCTTGCCGGTGCCATGGGACCGCAGATGGCACTGGCCTCTGGACAAGCCCTCAGGGCTCTGCCGTGACCTGCAGCTCCCTGCCCTTCTCCTCTGCCTCCTGCTGCCTCCGCTCTGTGCTCTGGCCCACTGGCCTGTTTTTCTTCCAGTCACATCCAGTGGCTCTGGCTTAGACATTGTCTCTCTTTTTTACCTAATGATCTGCCACTCATCCTCCAGGTGACAGCTTGGGGGATACTCGTTGCTTTGTTTTTTTGTTGTTGTCGTTTTTGGAGACAGGGTCTCCTTCTGTAGTTCAGGCTTGCTCTGAACTCTCTGCAGTTCGGGCTGGCCTCGAATTCATGGCGATCCTCCTTCCTCTGCCTCCTGAATGTTGGGATTACAGGCCTGTACCACCACACCTGACTGCTGGATACTCCTTGAGCAGGCCCCTCCCCAACTGTGACCCTGTCACTAATAAAGTGAGATTCCTATCTAGGGCCCATCTCCCCTTCTGGATTTGCCCCATACATTGAGTGTCCAAGATAGAGATCATTCAAGCCCTGTGTGTCATTTTACATGTTCCAGGAGTCACATTAAAAAACAACAACAACAAAAACAACTTCTAAACTCAGCTGACATTAATGTTTTTGTCATCATGAGAGGCAGATAAGCGAATTGATCATTTCCAAGTGTGCAGTCCAGGGGCATGAGACGCAGTCACACCGTTGTGACGGCATCACCATCCTCGTGCTCTGGAACTTTCCCCTCTTCACAGATAAACTGTGACCCTTGTGCAGCCCAAGCCTTGTGGCAGGTAGGATGAGGAACCACTATTCAAATTCTGTCTTGACAAATCTTCCCATTCTGGATTGATCCTATAGATGTCCTATCTTGTCGTGTGCCCAGCTTGTTTGACTTAGTGAGCTCCTTCCAAGGTTGCTCCGTGTTGCAGCAGATACCAGGATCACCTTCCTTCCAGTCAGTGGAATAACTGACTGACAGTGGAATAATAACTGCGTGTGTGGATCGTGTTGTGGTTCGCCAGCTCCGGTCCATGTTCTTCCAGTTGTTCCACCTTGTGCTGGAGTGAAGACACAGCTGCTTCGAACCCTCGCCCTGTGCACAAGGTCTATTCGAAGCTCTGTTTTCTGTTCTTTGTACTGTAGCCATATGATAATTGTTCAACCTTTAAAGCAACAATATTAGTCTTTACATATACTTTATTTAACCCAGTGTTTCCACCTATTACTGTTCCAGCATACAGTCTATATAAAAGGTATGAGTGAGCTTTATTACTTTTTTATGACAAACCTTCATCGTGCAGTGGGTGGATGTCTTGGTTCTACGTGAACATAGAAGCTTACTAGACCAAAGTGCTTAGTACAGAAGTAGGTGTCTAATCAAAAGCTGCTTGTACAAATTCTGCCTTGGGGATGAGAACAAAATTACTACTAAATAATAATAGCAACAAGATGCTTCATTTTCACCACTTCTCCAAACAGTCATAATAAGTGCATAGCTTGATTATTCCTTTATTAAATTCAGAATGAGGAGTTCAGGGAAGTCAGGCAGTTAAGCCCAGGCCACACAGCTAGTAAGAGGTCAAGCTAGTCAGACTCAGCTCAGAGGCCCTACTGGGTTGTGTGGTGAGGAGTTGTCCTGACCGGCGCTCATTACGATGTCTTGGAGAAGCCCCAGGTGCCAATGGAGGCATCTGTCTTAGAGAAATGTTGATAAGGGTTTACCCAGCACTCTCCTTCCGGAAATGGCCACATTTCTCTCTGTGGGTTGAGCTGGAGAGGTTTACCTCCTGCCATGCCAGGCTGCAGAGGCTTCACAGACACTATTCTATGGAGGGAAATTGAGAGAGAAATGGAGGCAGTTGCTCGTCCCTGGAATCTGCATGGTGAGAAGAAAGACAAAGGGTTTGGAAAACTGCTCCCCAACTCACTTGTCTGGAGACAAAATGGGGCTCTTTGCAGCACATGAAGTCCTCCTCTGCTATGTTATAGTTTTTCTGAAATTGTCAGCTCAGAAGTCATGAAACAGCATGATGCTTGTCACTCGAGGGAGGCAGAGCGACAGAATAGTAGAAAGTTCTAGAATGAGAGGAGCGCCGTGGAGAGGTTTCTCCGGTGTGACTTCTCTCACTGATGGCACTGTCCTGTGGGAGATGTGGGGCCAGGCTGGGTCTCATGAGGCTCCCAGCCCACAGCTCTTCCTGTGGTGAATCCAGGATGGGCATCTTGGTGTCACTGTCATCTTCATGTCTCACTTGTTGGCCAGCCAGGATAGCCCTGATATATCTGACTGGAATTTCGGTCATGGTAAGGGTTAGCCCACTTAGCTTTTTACCTGACTTAAAGATGGATAGTACATGTGATATTTAACTTTCTGGGTCTGGCTAATTTCACTTATTTGATGGTTGCTAGTTTCTTCTATTTTCTTTCAAATGATATGGTTCCGTCCTTCTTTATGGCTGAGTAATATTCCACTGTGTATAAATGCCACATTCTTTATCTGGTCACCTGTGGACAGGCAGTGGGCTTTTTCCCTGGCTTTTGGGGGATTGCATTGCCGTAAGCATGGGTATGCATGAGTCATCATAGGGTGCTGCTGTTAATTCTTTTGAAAATGTGCCCAAAAGTGGTATTGCTGGGTGAAATGATATTTCTGTAATTAATTTTTTGAGGAATCTCCATACTGATTTTTTTTTCCATTTTGACAACTGCAATGTCTTTTTAAATTTAAATTTTTATTTGTACACGTTTGCAGTGCATGATGATCATGTTCATCATGGGGAGCTGGTACACATACATAACACACTGTAATTCTTTTTCCATCCCCCTCCCCTCCCCTCCTCTATCTCTTGGTCTTTTTCCTCCTGAAAAAGTCTCTCTGTTCATTGTCTGTCTTTTACCTTACTCTTTAAATTATTTATACTTTGAGTTTCTAATATGAAAGAAATTGTGCAATATTAAACTTGTATATCTGATTCTTTCTTCAGTACCCCCATTTTCCTACAAATGACTCCAGTTTATCCTTCTTTGGTGAAGTGGTACTCCATTGTGTGTGAATACCACAGTGTCTTTATCTGTTCATCTGCTGATAGACACATGGCCCCTTGCAAGATTTATCTGTTATGAGTTGTGCTGCTATAAATGTGGCTGCGTAGGTATCCCTGGAATCTGATGTCTTTAACTCCTTCAGGAAGGTACCTACCAGGGGAGTAGCCAGGTCACATGGAGCAGTTGTTTACATTCCCACAAAGAATGTAGGGGAATTCTTTGCTTCTCACTTCCTCACCAGCTTTTATGGTCTTTTGTATTCTTAATGATAGCTCTTCTGACTGGGGTGAGACAGGATCTTAGTGTAGTTTTAATTTGCATTTCTCTGATGGCTGGAGATATTGAATATGTTTTCACATATGTTTTGGCTGTCTGAGCTTCTTTCACATATTCTATTTAGGCCATTTGCCCACGTATTCATAGGAGATGGGGGAGAGGACAAGTAGGGGGAGGTTAATGTAATTGCAACTGATAAATGCTATGTGCAGTGCATGTTTCATTCTCCTGTAATACTAATGCATCTTTGTAACATACAGTAAAAAGTCACCACCCCTCATCTTCAGTTTTGCTCTTTGCCTCTGTGACCCACATCCAAAAGTACTAAATGGGAAATTCTAGAAATTAAATAATGCATAATTTTGAAATTGTCCACTGTTCAGAGTAGAGTGAAGACATCTTGAACTATCCATCTCCATCTGCCAGGACACAGATCATCCCTTTGTCCAGAGTTTCCCACCCAGCTGTCACTTAGTTGTCCCCTTGGTTATCTTAGTGACTGTTCATGTGTCATAGGGCTTGTGTTCCAATAACCTTTATTTTACTTAAGAGTGGCCCTCACATGCAAGTGTAGAAAATCTGATAATTTGGATATGCCCAAGAGAGGCTTTAAAGTGTTTCCTTGAAGTGAAAAGAGGACCTAAGGAAGAGTAGCAGGCCATGGTGGTGCAGGCCTGTAATCCCAGAACTACGGGAGGGTGAGGCAGGAGAATTACAAGTTCAAGTCCAGCCTAGGCATCTTAGTGAGGTCTTGTCTCCAAATGAAAGAAAAAAAAAAA